>CAWWDY010000097.1:65200-159333 GCA_963942605.1 Poecilus cupreus | reverse complement strand
TGAAAACAGCTATTTTATCTTGATTTTACCAACATTAGCCGTTATACACGACATAAACATTAATATGATAGTTTAAATACTTGAAAACAGCATTTTGTATGTTTTTGCAAGCAGAAAACAGCTATTTTATCTTGATTTTACAAACATAAGCCATTACACACGACATATACATGAATATGACAGTTTAAATACTTGAAAACGGTGTTTTGTATGCTTTTGCATGCTTAAAGCGGCAATTTTATCTTGATTTCACCAACATTAGCCATTATACACAACAGAAACATGAATATGACAGTTTAAATACTTCAAAACAGCATTTTGTGTATTTTTGCAAGCTAAATATAGTTATTTTATCTTGGTTTTGCAAACATAAGCCATTACACACGACATATACATGAATATGACAGTTTAAATACTTGAAATCGGCGTTTTGTATGATTTTGCATGCTTAAAACAGCAATTTAATATTGATTTTACCAACATTAGTCATTATACATGACAGAAACATGAATATGACAGTTTAAAAACTTGAAAACGGTTTTTTGTATGCTTTTGCACGCCCAAAACAGCAATTTTATTTTGATTTCACCAACATTAGCCATTATACACGACAAAAACATGAATATGACAGTTTAAATACTTGAAAACAGCATTTTGTATGTTTTTGCAAGCTGAAAACATCTATTTTATCTTGATTTTGCAAACATAAGCCATTACACACGACATATATATGAATATGACAGTTTAAATACTTGAAAACGGTGTTTTGTATGCTTTTGCATGCTTAAAACAGCAACTTTATCATGATTTCACCAACATTAACCATTATACACGACAGAAACATGAATATGAAAGTTTAAATACTTGAAAACAGCATTTTTTATGTTTTTTCAAGCTGAAAACAGCTATTTTATCTTTATTTTGCAAACAACAGCCATTACACACGACATATACATGAACATGACAGTTTAAATACTTGAAAACGGTGTTTTGTATGCTTTTGCATGCTTAAAACAGCAATTTTATCTTGATTTCACCAACATTAGCCATTATACACGACAGAAACATGAATATGACAGTTTAAATACTTGAAAACAGCATTTTGTATGTTTTTTCAAGCTGAAAACAGCTATTTTATCTTGATTTTGCCAACATAAGCCATTACACATTACATATGCATGAATATGACAGTTTAAATACTTGAAAACGGTACTTTGTATGCTTTTGCATGCTTAAAATAGCAATTTTATCTTGATTTTACCAACATTAGCCATTATACACGACAGAAACATGAATATGACAGTTTATATACTTGAAAACAGTATTTTGCATGTTTTTGCAAACTGAAAACAGCTATTTCATCTTTATTTTGCAAACATAAGCCATTACACGCGACATATACATGAATATGACAGTTTAAATACTTGAAAACGGTGTTTTGTATGCTTTTGCATGCTTAAAACAGCAATTTTATCTTAAATTTTACCAACATTAGCCACTATACACGACAGAAACATGAATATGACATTTTAAATACTTGAAAACAGCAATTTGTATGTTTTTTCAAGATAAAAACAGCTATTTTATCTTGATTTTGCGAACATAAGCCATTATACACGGCATATACATTAATATGTCTGTTTAAGTACATGAAATCGGCGTTTTGTATGCTTTTGCATTCTTAAAACAACAATTTTATCTTGATTTCACCAACTTTAGCCAATATACACGACAGAAAAATGAATATGACAGTTTTTTCATGCTTAAAACAGCAATTTTATCTTGATTTCACCAACATTGGCCATTATACACGACAGAAGCATTATTATGGCAGTTTAAATACTTGAAAACAGAATTTTGTATGTTTTTTCAAGCTGAAAACAGCTATTTTATCTTGATTTTGCCAACATAAGCCATTACACATGACATATGCATGAATATGACAGTTTAAATACTTGAAAACGGTACTTTGTATGCTTTTGCATGCTTAAAATAGCAATTTTATCTTGATTTTACCAACATTAGCCATTATACACGACATAAACATGAATATGATAGTTTAAATACTTGATAACAGTATTTTGTATGTTTTTTCAAGCTGAAAACAGCTATTTTATCTTGATTTTGCCAACATAAGCCATTACACATTACATATACATGAATATGACAGTTTAAATACTTGAAAACGGTGTTTTGTCTGCTTTTGTATGCTTAAAACAGCAATTTTATCTTGATTTTACCAACATTTGCTATTATACACGACAGACACATGAATATGATAGTTTAAATACTTGAAAACAGCATTTTGCATGTTTTTGCAAGCTGAAAACAGCTATTTCATCTTGATTTTGCAAACATAAACAATTACACATAACATATACATGAATATGACAGTTTAAATACTTGAAAACCGTGTTTTGTATACTTTTGCATGCTTAAAACAGCAGTTTTATCTTGATTTCACCAACATTAGCCTTTATACACGACAGAAACATGAATATGACAGTTTAAATACTTGAAAACGGTTTTTTTGTATGCTTTTGCATGCTTAAAACAGCAATTTTATCTTGATTTCACCAACATTAGCCATTATACATGACAAAATCATGAATATGACAGTTTAAATACTTGAAAACAGCATTTTGTATGTTTTTGCAAGCTGAAAACAGCTATTTTATCTTGATTTTCCAAACATAAGACATTACACACGACATATACGTGAATATGACAGTTTAAATTCTTGAAAACTGTGTTTTGTATGCTTTTGTATGCTTAATACTGCAATTTTATTTTGATTTCACCAACATTAGCCATTATACACGACAGAAACATAAATATGACAGTTTAAATACTTGAAAACAGCATTTTGTATGTTTTGCAAGCTGAAAACAGCTATTTTATCTTGATTTTGCAAACATAAGCCATTGCACACGACATATACATGAATATGACAGTTTAAATGATTGAAAACGGTGTTTTGTATGCTTTTGCAAGCTGAAAAGAGCTATTTTATCCTAATTTTGCAAAAATAATCCATTACACCCGACATATACATGAATATGACAGTTTAAATACTTGAAAACGGTGTTTTGTATGCTTTTGAATGCTTAAAACAGCAATTTTATCTTGATTTTTCCAACATTAGCCATTATACACGACAGAAACATTATTATGATAGTTTAAATACTTGAAAACAGCAATTTGTATGTTTTTGCAAGCTTAAAACAAATATCTTATCTTGATTTTGCAAACAAAAGCCATTACACACGACATAAACATGAACATGATGGTTTAAATACTTGAAAACGGTGTTTTGTATGCTTTTGCATGCTTAAAACAGCAGTTTTATCTTGATTTCACCAACATTAGCCATTGTACACGACAGAAACATGAATATGACAGTTTATATACTTGAAAACGGTTTTTTGTATGCTTCTGCATGCTTAAAACAGCAATTTTATCTTGATTTCACCAACATTAGCTATTATACATGACAGAAACATGAATATGACAGTTTAAATACTTGAAAACAGCATTTTGTATGTTTTTGCAAATTGAAAACAGCTATTTTGTCTTGATTTTGCAAAAATAAGCCATTACACACGACATATACATGAATATGACAGTTTCAATACTTAAAATCGGTGTTTTGTATGCTTTTGCATGCTTAAAACAACAATTTCATGTTGATTTCACCAACATTAGCTATTATACACGACAGAAACATTTAAATGACAGTTTTAAACTTGAAATCAGCATTTTGTATGTTTTGCAAGCTGAAAACAGCTATTTTATCTTGATTTTGCAAACATAAGCCATTACACACGACATATACATGAATATGACAGTTTAAATATTTGAAAACGGTGTTTTGTATGTTTTGCAAGCTGAAAAGAGCTATTTCATCCTGATTTTGCAAACATAAGCCATTAAACACGACATAAATGAACATGAGAGTTTAAATACTTGAAAACGGTGTTTTGTATGCTTTTGCCTGTTTAAAACAGCAATTTTATCTTGATTTTTCCAACATTAGCCATTATACACGACAGAAACATTATTATGACAGTTTAAATACTTGAAAACAGCATTTTGTATGTTTTTGCAAGCTTAAAACAAGTATCTTATCTTGATTTTGCAAACAAAAGCCATTACACACGACATATAAAAGAATATGACAGTTTAAATATTTGAAAACGGTGTTTTGTATGCTTTTGCATGCTTAAAACAACAATTTTATCTTTATTTCACCAACATTAGCCATTATACACGACTGAAACATGAATATGACAGTTTAAATACTTGAAAACAGCATTTTGTATGTTTTTGCAAGCTGAAAACAGCTATTTTATCTTGATTTTACAAACATAAGCCATTACACACAACATATACATGAATATGACAGTTTATATACTTGAAAACGGTGTTTTGTATGCTTTTGCATGCTTAAAACAGCAATTTTATCTTGATTTCACCAACATTAGCCATTATACACGACATAAACATGAATATGACAGTTTAAATACTTGAAAACAGCATTTTGTATGTTTTTGCAAGTTGAAAACAGCAATTTTATCTTGATTTTGCAAACGTAAGCCATTACACACGACATATACTAGAATATGACAGTTTAAATACTTGAAACCGGAGTTTTGTATGCTTTTGCATGCTTAAAACAGCAATTTGATATTGATTTCACAAACATTAGCCATTATACACGACAGAAACATTATTATGACAGTTTATATACTTGAAAACAGCATTTTGTATGTTTTTTCAAGCTGAAAACAGCTATTTTATCTTGATTTTGCAAACAAAAGCCATTACACACGACATATACATGAACATGACGGTTTAAATACTTGAAAACGGTGTTTTGTATGCTTTGGCATGCTAAAAACAGTAATTTTATCTTGATTTCACCAACATTGGCCATTATACACGACAGTAACATTATTATGGCAGTTTAAATACTTGAAAACAGCATTTTGTATGTTTTTGCAAGCTGAAAACAGCTATTTTATCTTGATTTTACCAACATTAGCTGTTATACACGACATAAACATGAATATGATAGTTTAAATACTTGAAAACAGCATTTTGTATGTTTTTGCAAGAAGAAAACAGCTATTTTATCTTGATTTTACAAACATAAGCCATTACACACGATATATACATGAATATGACAGTTTAAATACTTGAAAACGGTATTTTGTATGCTTTTGCATGCTTAAAGCAGCAATTTTATCTTGATTTCACCAACATTAGCCATTATACACAACAGAAACATGAATATGACAGTTTAAATACTTCAAAACAGCATTTTGTGTATTTTTGCAAGTTAATACAGTTATTTTATCTTGGTTTTGCAAACATAAGCCATTACACACGACATATACATGAATATGACAGTTTAAATACTTGAAAACTGTATTTTGTATGCTTTTGCATGCTTAAAACATCAACTTTATCTTGATTTCAACAACATTAGCCATTATACACGATAGAAACATAAATATGACAGTTTAAATACTTGAAAACAGCGTTTTGTATGTTTTTGCAAGCTGAAAACAGTTATTTTATTTAGATTTTGCAAACATAAGCCATTACACACGACATATACATGAATATGACAGTTTAAATACTTGAAATCGGCGTTTTGTATGATTTTGCATGCTTAAAATAGCAATTTAATATTGATTTTACCAACATTAGTCATTATACATAACAGAAACATGAATATGACAGTTTAAATACTTGAAAAAGGTTTTTTGTATGCTTTTGCACGACCAAAACAGCAATTTTATCTTGATTTCACCAACATTAGCCATTATACACGACAAAAACATGAATATGACATTTTAAATATTTGAAAACAGCATTTTGTATGTTTTTGCAAGCTGAAAACAGCTATTTTGTCTTGATTTTGCAAAAATAAGCCATTACACACGACATATACATGAATATGACAGTTTCAATACTTAAAATCGGTGTTTTGTATGCTTTTACATGTATAAAACAACAATTTCATGTCGATTTCACCAACACACGACAGAAACATTTAAATCACAGTTTTAAACTTGAAATCAGCATTTTGTATGTTTTGCAAGCTGAAAACAGCTATTTTATCTTGATTTTGCAAACATAAGCCATTGCACACGACATATACATGAATATGACAGTTTAAATGATTGAAAACGGTGTTTTGTATGCTTTTGCAAGCTGAAAAGAGCTATTTTATCCTGATTTTGCAAACATAAGCCATTGCACACGACATATACATGAATATGACAGTTTAAATACTTGAAAACGGAGTTTTGTATGCTTTTGCATGCTTAAAACAACAATTTTATCTTGATTTTACAAACATTATCCATTATACACGACAGAAACATGAATATGACGGTTTATATACTTGAAAACAGCATTTTGTATGTTTTTGCAAGCAGAAAACAGCTATTTTATCTTGATTTTACAAACATAAGTTATTAAACACGACATATTCATGAAAATGACAGTTTAAATACTTTAAAACGGTGTTTTGTATGCTTCTGCATGCTTAAAGCAGCAATTTAATCTTGATTTCACCAACATTAGCCATTATACACGACAGAAACATGAATATGACAGTTTTAATACTTGAAAACAGCATTTTGTATGTTTTTGCAAGCTGAAAACAGCTATTTTATCTTGATTTTGCAAACATAAGCCATTACACACGACATAAATGAACATGAGAGTTTAAATACTTGAAAACGGTGTTTTGTATGCTTTTGCCTGTTTAAAACAGCAATTTTATCTTGATTTTTCCAACATTAGCCATTATACACGACAGAAACATTATTATGACAGTTTAAATACTTGAAAACAGCATTTTGTATGTTTTTGCAAGCTTAAAACAAGTATCTTATCTTGATTTTGCAAACAAAAGCCATTACACACGACATATAAAAGAATATGACAGTTTAAATATTTGAAAACGGTGTTTTGTATGCTTTTGCATGCTTAAAACAACAATTTTATCTTTATTTCACCAACATTAGCCATTATACACGACTGAAACATGAATATGACAGTTTAAATACTTGAAAACAGCATTTTGTATGTTTTTGCAAGCTGAAAACAGCTATTTTATCTTGATTTTACAAACATAAGCCATTACACACAACATATACATGAATATGACAGTTTATATACTTGAAAACGGTGTTTTGTATGCTTTTGCATGCTTAAAACAGCAATTTTATCTTGATTTCACCAACATTAGCCATTATACACGACATAAACATGAATATGACAGTTTAAATACTTGAAAACAGCATTTTGTATGTTTTTGCAAGTTGAAAACAGCAATTTTATCTTGATTTTGCAAACGTAAGCCATTACACACGACATATACTAGAATATGACAGTTTAAATACTTGAAACCGGAGTTTTGTATGCTTTTGCATGCTTAAAACAGCAATTTGATATTGATTTCACAAACATTAGCCATTATACACGACAGAAACATTATTATGACAGTTTATATACTTGAAAACAGCATTTTGTATGTTTTTTCAAGCTGAAAACAGCTATTTTATCTTGATTTTGCAAACAAAAGCCATTACACACGACATATACATGAACATGACGGTTTAAATACTTGAAAACGGTGTTTTGTATGCTTTGGCATGCTAAAAACAGTAATTTTATCTTGATTTCACCAACATTGGCCATTATACACGACAGTAACATTATTATGGCAGTTTAAATACTTGAAAACAGCATTTTGTATGTTTTTGCAAGCTGAAAACAGCTATTTTATCTTGATTTTACCAACATTAGCTGTTATACACGACATAAACATGAATATGATAGTTTAAATACTTGAAAACAGCATTTTGTATGTTTTTGCAAGAAGAAAACAGCTATTTTATCTTGATTTTACAAACATAAGCCATTACACACGATATATACATGAATATGACAGTTTAAATACTTGAAAACGGTATTTTGTATGCTTTTGCATGCTTAAAGCAGCAATTTTATCTTGATTTCACCAACATTAGCCATTATACACAACAGAAACATGAATATGACAGTTTAAATACTTCAAAACAGCATTTTGTGTATTTTTGCAAGTTAATACAGTTATTTTATCTTGGTTTTGCAAACATAAGCCATTACACACGACATATACATGAATATGACAGTTTAAATACTTGAAAACTGTATTTTGTATGCTTTTCCATGCTTAAAACATCAACTTTATCTTGATTTCAACAACATTAGCCATTATACACGATAGAAACATAAATATGACAGTTTAAATACTTGAAAACAGCGTTTTGTATGTTTTTGCAAGCTGAAAACAGTTATTTTATTTAGATTTTGCAAACATAAGCCATTACACATGACATATACATGAATATGACAGTTTAAATACTTGAAATCGGCGTTTTGTATGATTTTGCATGCTTAAAATAGCAATTTAATATTGATTTTACCAACATTAGTCATTATACATAACAGAAACATGAATATGACAGTTTAAATACTTGAAAAAGGTTTTTTGTATGCTTTTGCACGACCAAAACAGCAATTTTATCTTGATTTCACCAACATTAGCCATTATACACGACAAAAACATGAATATGACATTTTAAATATTTGAAAACAGCATTTTGTATGTTTTTGCAAGCTGAAAACAGCTATTTTGTCTTGATTTTGCAAAAATAAGCCATTACACACGACATATACATGAATATGACAGTTTCAATACTTAAAATCGGTGTTTTGTATGCTTTTACATGTATAAAACAACAATTTCATGTCGATTTCACCAACACACGACAGAAACATTTAAATCACAGTTTTAAACTTGAAATCAGCATTTTGTATGTTTTGCAAGCTGAAAACAGCTATTTTATCTTGATTTTGCAAACATAAGCCATTGCACACGACATATACATGAATATGACAGTTTAAATGATTGAAAACGGTGTTTTGTATGCTTTTGCAAGCTGAAAAGAGCTATTTTATCCTGATTTTGCAAACATAAGCCATTGCACACGACATATACATGAATATGACAGTTTAAATACTTGAAAACGGAGTTTTGTATGCTTTTGCATGCTTAAAACAACAAATTTATCTTGATTTTACAAACATTATCCATTATACACGACAGAAACATGAATATGACGGTTTATATACTTGAAAACAGCATTTTGTATGTTTTTGCAAGCAGAAAACAGCTATTTTATCTTGATTTTACAAACATAAGTTATTAAACACGACATATTCATGAATATGACAGTTTAAATACTTTAAAACGGTGTTTTGTATGCTTCTGCATGCTTAAAGCAGCAATTTAATCTTGATTTCACCAACATTAGCCATTATACACGACAGAAACATGAATATGACAGTTTTAATACTTGAAAACAGCATTTTGTATGTTTTTGCAAGCTGAAAACAGCTATTTTATCTTGATTTTGCAAACATAAGCCATTACACACGACATATACATGAATATGACAGTTTAAATACTTGAAAACGGTGTTTTGTATGCTTAAAACAGCAATTTTATCTTGATTTTACCAACATTTGCCATTATACACGACAGAAACATGAATATAACAGTTTAAATACTTGAAAACAGCATTTTGTATGTTTTTGCAAGCTGAAAACAGCTATTTTATTTTGATTTTGCAAACATAAGCCATTACATACGACATGTACATGAATATGACAGTTTAAATACTTGGAAAAGGTGTTTTGTATGCTTTTGCATGCTTAAAACAGCAATTTTATCTTGATTTAACCAACATTAGCCATTATACACGACAGAAACATGAATATGACATTTTAAGTACTTGAAAACAGCATTTTGTATGTTTTTTCAAGATGAAAACAGCTATTTTATCTTGATTTTGCGAACATAAGCCATTATACACGGCATATACATAAATATGTCTGTTTAAGTACATGAAATCGGCGTTTTGTATGCTTTTGCATTCTTAAAACAACAATTTTATCTTGATTTCACCAACATTAGCCAATATACACGACAGAAAAATGAATATGACAGTTTAAAAACTTAAAACAGCATTTTGTATGTTTTTCAAGTTGAAAACAACTATTTTATCTTGATTTTGCAAACAAAAGCCATTACGCACGACATGTACATGAACATGACGGTTTAAATACTTGTAAACGGTGTTTTGTATGCTTTTGCATGCTTAAAACAGCAATTTTATCTTGATTTCACCAACATTGGCCATTATACACGACAGAAGCATTATTATGGCAGTTTAAATACTTGAAAACAGCATTTTGTATGTTTTTGCAAGCTGAAAACAGCTATTTTATCTTGATTTTACCAACATTAGCCGTTATACACGACATAAACATGAATATGATAGTTTAAATACTTGAAAACAGCATTTTGTATGTTTTTGCAAGCAGAAAACAGCTATTTTATCTTGATTTTACAAACATAAGCCATTACACACGACATATTCATGAATATGACAGTTTAAAAACTTGAAAACGGTATTTTGTATGCTTTTGCATACTTAAAGCAGCAATTTTATCTTGATTTCACCAATATTAACCATTATACACGACAGAAACATGAATATGACAGTTATAATACTTGAAAACAGCATTTTGTATGTTTTTGCTAGCTGAAAACAGTTATTTTAATAATAATAATAATAATAATATTGTATTTATTCATTGATCATGAAGTACACGAAATCGAACAGGTCAATTACAAAATTACAATATACATATATAAAGAAATGAATGAATTAATCACACAAGTATTCTTCGACGGTGTAGTAGCAATTTTCAAGTAAATAATTTTTTGCCTTAGCCCTGAATTTAACTAAATTTGTAATAGATTTCACTGATACATCTAATTTATTATACAATATTATGCCATTATATTTTGGACTTCTTTTATATAATTCCAAATTGTGCTTAGGAATCATTAATGTATCTTTATTTCTAGTATTATATTCGTGATTATAATTTAAAGCAGTAAAATTTGAACTATCTGTTTTGACATACATTAATGTTTCCAATATAAACGTACAAGCTAGTGGTACAATTTGTATTTCCTTAAATTTGTCTCTACATGATACTTGTTGTCTAATCCCAAGTATTGCTCTAACAATCCGTTTTTGCCAGATAAAAACTCTTACAGCTGCAGGTGAGTTACCCCAAAAGATTATTCCGTATTTAATTCTTGAATGTATATGTGCATAATAATATACGAGCAAGGTGTTCAAGCTTGTAAGAGGTTTTATTTTTTTTTATTGTATAACATAGTACTGACAGTGTATTACATAAGTGGTCTACATGTGAATCCCAGTTTAAGTTTTCTTGAATATATAAACCTAAAAATTTTGTTGATGTTACTTGTTCTATGGATTTTCTATTACATTTAATATACTGACATTCATCATGTTTTCTGTTTTGGGCTGAGAATTTTACAGTAACAGTTTTACCTGCGTTGATAACTAATTTATTTTCATTGAACCAATTAACTATATTATGCATACATGCATTTGTAGATGTTACTAAGGATGTTACATTTTCTTTATGATTTAATAGGGTGGTATCATCTGCAAACATAGTTAATTTTCCAGAAGTCATTACATATGGTAAATCATTGACGTAAATGCAAAATAACAGTGGACCTAACACAGATCCTTGCGGGACTCCCATTACTATATTATTTATATCTGACATGCTATTGTTAACACTTACTCTTTGTTTTCTATTTGTTAAATAAGAGTTTAACCAATCTAAGCATTTGCCACGTATTCCATACTTATATAATTTATCTATCAGCAAGTTGTGTTGGAGGCAATCGAATGCTTTACTAATATCTAAAAATATTGCCATGACTTCGTCACCTTTGTCTAAAGCAGCGTACAAATCATTTATAAAATTCAAGATTGCAGTATTTGTAGAATATCCAGATCGAAAACCATGTTGACAAGGTGTGATAATATTTTCCATATTTAAGAAATTAATTATTTGTGCTGCAATATATTTTTCCATAATTTTTGATATAACAGATTGTAAAGCTATGGGCCTGTAGTTTGAAATATTTTCTGGATTACCGTTTTTGTATAACGGTATCACTTTACTAGTTTTTAGAATTTCTGGAAATACACCTTTAGCTATACTGTCATTTAAAAGATATGTTATAAGAGGTACAAAGTAAGTTGCGAATGATTTTAAAATATTTATAGTTATGTCATCAATTCCAGGTGCTGTGTTCAACTTAAAATTACTTATAATATTAAATATTTCTATTTCAGTGGCAGGACTTACAAATATTGTATTCGAGATAGTTAGTATGCTTTCAGATACTGAATTATTAGTACATGTAACATTTAAATTATTTTTAGTTAGTTCCGTAGCTATATTTACAAAATATTCATTAAATTGATTTGCCACTGCCGCTTTATCTGTAATTTTATTCTTATTTACATTTAGGACAATATTATTTTCTGTTTTTCTTGAGGATTGACCACCAGTTGACTTAATAATATTCCAAACTGCTTTGCTTTTATTAGAAGCAGATAAAATGTAATTATTATAATGCATTTTTTTAGCATTTTTAATGACCTTCTTATATATAGTTTTATACCTCTTATAATAGGCTAAGTGGAGCGGATCTCCATTTAAAGTTAATCTATATAAATATTTCAGTCTTTTTGAACTGATTCTGATACCGGTTGTGATCCAGTGTTTATTCTGTAATTTACTACCATTTATTTTTACTTTAAGTTGTTTTGGGAAAGCAAGATTAATATAATAATTAATACAATTTATAAATGAATTAAACTTAGTGTTAATATCAGTATCTCTATATAACAACTCCCAATTTTCACGCTGAAGCAAAAATTCAAAGTATTGCATATTTTGTTTGCTATATGTTCTACAATTAATTTTAACATTATGAACCTCAATATTTTTAACACATATAATTTGACCATAATGATCAGAAAGAGTATTTAAGTCTATAGTACATGTGCATTCACTAGCATTTATGTTCGTACATATGTTATCTTTACACTTTGCAGAGGTAGATGTAACTCGAGTTGGAGAGTTAATGGTAGGCCTAACGTTGAAACTTTGTAGTATCTCAATAAGGTTGCTTAGATCAATTGATCTTTTAATAAAGTCTATATTGAAATCTCCGCAGATAATCAATTTCGCATGCGCGCTTAAGTTTTAAATTTACACAAGCACTCTTCCAATTTATTTAAAAATAGATTAAAATCACTATTTGGTGAACGATAAACGCCGAGTATAAAATAGATCGTATTTTCACGCTTATATTTAATGGCCGCGCATTCAAATGTTCCTTCTATACATAGTTCATCCATACTGATTTGATTTGTTGTTATATTTGTTTTAGTTAATATAATTACACCACCGTGTTTCATAACCTGCCTTGAGTAAATTGCACTTATTTTATAACCACTAATATTTAGTGTCCAGTTTATGTTTCGTTTTAGCCAATGTTCAGTTATACATAATATGGTAAACCCTTTATCTTCTAAATAAATTTCTAATTCTTCTATTTTATTACTAATGCTTTGCATATTTTGATGGAATACTGTTAATTTATTGTTACTATTCGTTATGTGTGTTTTAGCTGTACGGATATGCTGTGATTGTTATAGTAACTCATTATTGTAATTTGTTCTTGACTTTATTATGTTTACTATTTTTTGATAATAGTTACATTTCGGATTATTGCTGGCATGATCAATTGGTAAATCTGTTTTAAATTCCGCGTTGTAATTAATACAGTTTACGCATTTTAGTGTTTAGTGTTTTATTTTATCTTGATTTTGCAAACATAAGCCATTACACACAACATATACATGAATATGACAGTTTAAATACTTGAAAACGGTGTTTTGTCTGCTTTTGTATGCTTAAAACAGCAATTTTATCTTGATTTTACCAACATTTGCTATTATACACGACAGAAACATGAATATGATAGTTTAAATACTTGAAAACAGCATTTTGCATGTTTTTGCAAGCTGAAAACAGCTATTTTATCTTGATTTTGCAAACATAAACAATTACACATAACATATACATGAATATGACAGTTTAAATACTTGAAAACCGTGTTTTGTATGCTTTTGCATGCTTAAAACAGCAGTTTTATTTTGATTTCACCAACATTAGCCTTTATACACGACAGAAACATGAATATGACAGTTTAAATACTTGAAAACGGTTTTTTGTATGCTTTTGCATGCTTAAAACAGCTATTTTATCTTGATTTTACCAACATTAGCCGTTATACACGACATAAACATTAATATGATAGTTTAAATACTTGAATACAGCATTTTGTATGTTTTTGCAAGCAGAAAACAGCTATTTTATCTTGATTTTACAAACATAAGCCATTACACACGACATATACATGAATATGACAGTTTAAATACTTGAAAACGGTGTTTTGTATGCTTTTGCATGCTTAAAGCAGAAATTTTATTTTGATTTCACAAACATTAGCCATTATACACAAAAGAAACATGAATATGAAAGTTTAAATACTTCAAAACAGCATTTTGTGTATTTTGCAAGCTAAATACAGTTATTTTATCTTGGTTTTGCAAACATAAGCCATTACACACAACATATACATGAATATGACAGTTTACATACTTGAAAACTGTATTTTGTATGCTTTTGCATGATTAAAACATCAACTTTATCTTGATTTCACCAACATTAGCCATTATACACGATAGAAACATAAATATGACAGTTTAAATACTTGAGAACAGCGTTTTGTATGTTTTTGCAAGCTGAAAACAGTTATTTTATTTAGATTTTGCAAACATAAGCCATTACACACGACATATACATGAATATGACAGTTTAAATACTTGAAATCGGCGTTTTGTATGATTTTGCATGCTTAAAACAGCAATTTAATATTGATTTTACCAACATTAGTCATTATACATGACAGAAACATGAATATGACAGTTTAAATACTTGAAAACGGTTTTTTGTATGCTTTTGCACGCCCAAAACAGCAATTTTATCTTGATTTCACCAACATTAGCCATTATACACGACAAAAACATGAATATGACAGTTTAAATACTTGAAAACAGCATTTTGTATGTTTTTGCAAGCTGAAAACAGCTATTTTATCTTGATTTTCCAAACATAAGACATTACACACGACATATACGTGAATATGACAGTTTAAATTCTTAAAAACTGTGTTTTGTATGCTTTTGTATGCTTAATACTGCAATTTTATTTTGATTTCATCAACATTAGCCATTATACACGACAGAAACATAAATATGACAGTTTAAATACTTGAAAACAACATTTTGTTTGTTTTTGCAAGCTGAAAACAGCTATTTTGTCTTGATTTTGCAAAAATAAGCCATTACACACAACATATACATGAATATGACAGTTTCAATACTTAAAATCGGTGTTTTGTATGCTTTTACATGTATAAAACAAGAATTTCATGTTGATTTCACCAACACACGACAGAAACATTTAAATCACAGTTTTAAACTTGAAATCAGCATTTTGTATGTTTTGCAAGCTGAAAACAGCTATTTTATCTTGATTTTGCAAACATAAGCCATTGCACACGACATATACATGAATATGACAGTTTAAATAGTTGAAAACGGTGTTTTGTATGCTTTTGCAAGCTGAAAAGAGCTATTTTATCCTGATTTTGCAAACATAAGCCATTACACACGACATATACGTGAATATGACAGTTTAAATACTTGAAAACGGTGTTTTGTGTGCTTTTGCATGCTTAAAACAGCAATTTTATCTTGATTTCACCAACATTAGCCATTATACATGACAGAAACATTATTATGACAGTTTAAATACTTAAAAACAGCATTTTGTATGTTTATGCAAGCTGAAAACAAGTGAACTGTCAATACACTTTATCTTTAATTTAAAAAAAAAAAGAATGACAACTTGTCATTTTTGACAGTTCAGTTCAAAATTTTAATTATACATTACTTTAATTGTAGACAGGTTAGATAAGTTTGCTATATTTATTTGTGTTTAGAATAAAGGAGCGAACATGAGTACTATTTTGTAAATTTTTTAAAGTGGTAGAAATGATTTACATATTTTGACAGTTGCAATTAATTCAAATTGATTTGTAAACGTCAATATTTTATGAAAAATAGTTTTGGTCACGTACTAAATTACAAATACACTGAAATTAAATGAAATTCATGGTAAGTGTATAATTTAATTATAGAATATCATTTCTCCTAATAATTTTGCAGGAAATACATTACGAACTTCATTATAAATGTCATATATAAATTAGGTTATATGAACAAAGAACAAATTAAATTTGAAAATACTATAGAATTTCGGAAGAAATTAATAAATACTTATAAAACAAATTATATTGGATGAATTAGGAGCAGTCAAAATGAAAACATACAACTTTTTAATTCATTATCCTAGTACAGATTGAAGTATCTTGTATTGATTAAAAATGTTGTTTTTTACATAAACAACCAAAAATTAATTATAATTTATGGTAAGTGTGTATAATTTAATTGTACAATATACATTTTCCCGATTATATTGCAGAGAACTCATATTTCAAGAATTCCATAAAAAAAAATCAACCATAAGTTTGGTTATATTTTCACTAAAGAATTTATGAAATACTATACAATTATGTACGAAATGATTAAATACCAATGAAACTAATTTTATTCGATGTATTAGGGCTATCAAAGTGTAAACATAATGTATTCCTGAATTTGTGAAAAATTTTGACATTTCACGGTATATCGAGTGAGGGAATCGTTAAAAAAGTTGATTCTTCATTTATAAATAGTGAAATTAAATATAATACATAGTAGGAAGATATATTTTTATTTTATGTTGTAGAGAAAAACATATACAAATAAATCAAGCATCAATGATAAAATTAAATTTTGTTGTATTTACAAGATACCAACTATAGAATTACGCAAAAAATTATTAAATACTAATGAAGCAATATAGCATTAGCTGTATTATATATTATAAGTAATATTCATGAAGAGGAAGATTACAGTACATATGTCAACAGTTTTCTTATTAAATTCAATTAAATTATCTTACGTAGTTATTTAAATCTCAAACAGTAGATGACGAAAGTTGTCATATTCATGATGAAAACTATGCTACTCTACCCTGTCAACAACCTGCTAATATTCCAAGAGGAAATATATTTTTCGGCAGCTATTTATACGGACACATTTTGACCAGGATCAGTTTTAAAATATTGGTATGGAGATTAGAATAATAATTTCTAGTGTGAAAATAATATACTTTTATTGTTTTATATAATAATTTATTGTAATGAAAGAGTTTCATTGTTGTAATCAAGTATTTTCATTATTGTAATCAAATATTTGCATTATTGTAATCAAAAATTTATATTGTCACAAATTTTTGTGCAACGTGTTATTTTTGACAGATGTTTGAAATTTTAATTAAAAATTACATTAATTCTAGACAAGTCAATTAAAATAATTAAAAATAATGGCTAATAAAATTTTTCTTTTTGATTGCATTTTGAAGTTTATATGTTATGGTGACGCTAAATCTGTATTATACGATCAAATTTACTGAAAATTAAATAAAACCGGGAAATTTAAATTCAAAGTATAACTGTCAAACTGACGTTAGACTGAAGAAGGACGGTATTACACGACCAAATTTTATAAAAATGTAGAAAACCGCGAACTTGACAGGAAAAAATTATTTCGAATAACAGTTTACAATTTGATGCTATTTTGACGTTAAACTAAGAAAAGTCGGTATTACACGATCAAATTAAGTAAAAATAAAGTTAATCCGCCAAATTTGTCGAAAATGTAGAATTATAATTATTGTTTATTATTATTAACGGTATTTTTAAATTGACAAGATAATAATAGAAATGTCAGATTGACAGAAGTCTTTATAACATGAACAAATTTAATAAAAATAAAATAAAACCTTGAAATTAAAAAAAAAATTCCAACTGAATTTTTTTTATAGTTAGATTATGTAAAGTTGGTATTACACGATCAAATTTAATAATAATAAAGTGAATTCGCCAAATTTGTTGACAAAGGAGAATGCAAATTATTGTACATTATTATTGATAATATTTTTAAATTACCAATAGAAATATCAGATTGACAAAAGTCTTTATCACATGATCAAATATTAATTAAGTTGTTAAATGTTTGATTTAATTTTTTTTTTAATCACTTTTTGAGTATCCAAAGAAAGATGTCGAATAGACGGGACAAATGATAATATAGAAAATGGCGGCTGCCGATTGTTTTCATAAAAGACATCAGAAAAAGTGTTTGGTATCAAATGAGAATCTTGAATAGACAAGTTTAAATTTATTCGCTTCCGTTGTACTTTGAAGTGTAACTGACAAGATAACGTAAGACTAGGTAAGGTTGATATTACACGATCAAATTTTATAAAAATTTAAAAAACCGCGAAATTTAAAGGAAAAAAATTTCCGTTAAAATTTCACGATTTTATTCTACTTTGACGTTAGATTAGGTAAAGTCGACAATATGGAATGCAAATTATTATACATTATTATTAGCGGTATTTTAAAATTGCCAAGAAGACAACAGAAATGTCAGATTTGCAAAAATCTTTATAATATGATCAAATATTAATGCAAATTGTGTTTAATTTAAATTTAATTTTTTTTTTTTTGGTATCTAACTTGTTGGGTATGAAATGAAATGTTTTAGGAGTTCGCAGATAATCTTTTTTTTTAAAGTCACTTGAAATCTATTGCAGGGTAAAAATTAAAACACTTGGTCTTGGTAATATCCACGGAAAATGTATTAATTGTGTTTGTTGTAATTTTTTTCGCAAACCAAATACGATCGGCAATTATTTTTCCTTAAAATTTATGAATATTTGCGGTATCTAGTAAAATGTTTCAGAAGTAAAATATTAAGGAACTTAGTAATGACCGATCTTTATTATAAATCAGTACGATTGGCAATTGCTTTTCTGAAAATTCCCCTAAACCTAGCTTGTGAAGTATTGAATGTAACCTTTCAGGTTCAAAAAGTTGGAAAAAGTAGTGATGAACCTTCTTTATCATAAATAATAACGACCAGCAATTGTTTTTGTGGAAATTACTAGAAACTTAACTTAGGGGTATTAAATGAACTGTTTTAGAGACGGGAAGTTAAGAGACACTGACATGAAAGCGAGGAACGCAGTGACGAGCTTTCTTCGCTAATGTATTGACATGAAAGCGAGGAACGAAGTGACGAGCTTTCCTCGCCAATGTACTGACATGAAAGTGAGGAATGAAGTGACGTGTTTTCTTCGCCAATTTACTGACTTGGAAGCGAGGAACAAAGAGACTGCTATCTTCTTCAGTGTCGCGGAGCCTAGGGGTCAGACCTGCGAAGCAGGTCGGACCGCTAGTCCTATATACTAATCGGCGTGGGTCTGAACTGTCACTCTATATTTTAGCCAGCCTAACAACCACTTTTGCCCATTTTTACAGCCTAGACGGTTTGATGTATTCGGGTAAAAATTTTTTTGGGTGTAAAAGGACCCGGTGGAACAGTGCCTTTTGTATGTCTCATATTTTTCTTACACATGATGTGCGAAATATTAAATGCGAAAGACATTAAATTTTTCCATCAAGGGGGGCCTCGGGTTGCTACGAAAGTGTACTTTGTTGATTGTAGTTGTAACTTTTCACAAATTTTTGTTCAATTTGACATATATGACAGATCTGTTTGAAATTTTAAGTATAAATTACCTTAATTCTAGACAAGTTGAAGATGTTTTGTAAATTTATCTGTGTTTAAAATAAATGAGTGAACATGTGTACTATAATGTAAATATATTCAAAGTCAATATAAAAATTAAAATTGTTGCTGTCACTTTTCACGAATTTGTGTTCATCCTGTCATTTTTGACATATCTGTTTGAAACTGTAAGTATAAATTGAATTAATTCTAGACCAAATGAAAAAGTTTTGTATATTTATCTGTGTTTAGATTAAATGAGGAAACATGTTTTCTATATTGTAGATTTTTTAAATGTGAATTTTTCTCTTCAATTTTTTCCATTCAAAATAAATATGACAGATGTCTCTGTTCGTCAACCTCGATTCATTTAAGGATTTTAGGCGGTAAAATTCAAATGGGTTAATTTCTTATCTAATACAAAAAAGTTAAAATTTATTTTTCACTTCATATATAGTTTATTTTTCTTCTCAAAAAATAAAACAGATGTCTCTGCTCGACAACCTCGATGCTTTTAAGTATTTTAGGCGGTAAAATTTAAATAAGTTCATTACTTTTCTAATATAAAAAGTTCGTTTTAAATATTTATAATCAATTTCAGAATTATTTTTTTATCATCATTTGTTTTTTATTTCGAATCCTGCCGTTATTTTGGACGATTGTCAATTGTTTTTATAAAAATTATTTATTTAAATGCTACCGAGTTTGGTATTGAATTAAAGGTCTCGCAGAGGAGATTTGAACTAAAGTGTCAAAAAGTTGTTTTGAACGATTGTCAATTGTTTTCTATAAAAATTATTTAAATGCTACCGTGTTTGGTATTCAATTAAAGGTCTCGCAGAGGAGATTTGAACTCAAGTGTCAAAAAATTGTTTTGGACGATTGTCAATTGTTTTCTATAAAAATTATTTAAATCCTACCATGCTTGGTATTAAATAAAAGGTCTCGCGGAGAAGATTTAAACTGAAGTGTCAAAAAGTTATTTTGGACGATTGTCAATTGTTTTTTATAATTATTATTTAAATCCTACCGTGTTTGGTATCAAATTAAAGGTCTCGCGGAAGAAATTTGAACTCAAGTGTCAAAAAGTTGTTTTGGACGATCGTTAATTATTTTGTATATATGTTAATTAATTCCTACCGTGTTTGGTATCAAATTAAAGGTTTCGCTGAGCAGATTTGAACTCAAGTGCCAAAAAGTTATTTTGGACGATTGTCAATTGTTTTTTATAAATATTATTTAAATCCTACCGTGTTTGTTATCAAATTAAAGGTCTCGCGGAAGAGATTTGAACTCAAGTGTCAAATAGTTGTTTTGGACGATCGTTAATTGTTTTGTATATATGTTATTTAATTCCTACCGTGTTTGGTATTCAATTAAAGATCTCGCAGAGGAGATTTGAACTCAAGTGTCAAAAAATTGTTTTGGACTATTGTTAATTGTTTTCTATAAAAATTATTTAAATCCCACCGTGTTTGGTATTAAATAAAAGGTCTCGCAGAGAAGATATATGTTATTTAAATCCTACCGTGATTGGTATCAAATTAAAAGTCTCATGAAGGATATTTCAACTAAAGTGTCAAAAAGTTATTTTGGTAAATCATCAATTGTTTTTTTTATAAATGTTATTTAAATCCTTACGTGTTTGGTATTGAATTAAATATTTTACGGAAGAGATTTAAACTAAAGTGCCAAATAGTAGTAACATAAAAGCGAGAAACGAAGTGACGAGTTAATTTTGTCCATGAACTGACTTGAAAGCGAGGAACGAAGTGACGAGCTTTCTTCGTCAATGTACTGACATGGAAGCGAGGAAAGTAGTGACGAGCTTGCTTCGTCGATGCACTGACATGGAAGTGAGGATCGAAGTGACAAGCTTTCTTCGTCAATGTACTGACATGGAAGCGAGGAACGTAGTGACGAGCTTGCTTCGTCGATGCACTGACATGGAAGCGAGGAACGAAGTGACGAGCTTGCTTCGCCAATTGTTTGGTATTAATTGGAAGTTATTTAAGACTATCAATTTATATTTCTACATTTTCAGTTGTAAAATAAAAAATTTTCATTTTGATGCTACTTTTACTTTAAACTAGGAAAAGTGGGAGGAACGAAGTGACGAGCTTTCCTTGCCATTGTACTGACATGAAAGCGAGGAACTAAGTGATGTGTTTTCTTCGCCAATTTACTGAATTGGAAGCGAGGAACAAAGAGACTGCTATCTTCTTTAGTGTCGCGGAGCCTAGGGGTCAGACCTGCGAAGCAGGTCGGACCGCTAGTCACGAATACTAACCACTGACTGGCTGTTTGTCAGCGCAAACTCATAAATAAAAATACTTAATTATCTATTCATTAAATATTTGTATCCCACAATACAATACTGTAAATTGTTTTGCATACATTACAAATATGACAGTTTTAATACTTGAGAACAGCATTTTGTATGTTTTAGCATGTTGAAAACAGATAGTTTATCTTGATTTTGCAAACATAAGCCATTACACAACACGACATATACATGAGTATGACAGTTTAAATACTTGAAAACGGTGTTTTGTATGCTTTTGCATGCTTAAAACAGCAATTTTATCTTGATTTCACCAACATTATCCGTCATACACGACAGAAACATGAATAAGATAGTTTAAATACTTGAAAACAGCATTTTGTATGTTTTTGCAAGCTGAAAACAGCTATTTTATCCTGATTTTGCAAACATAATCCAATACACACGACATAAACCTGAATATGACAGTTTAAATACTTGAAAACGGCGTTTTGTATGCTTCTGCATGCTTAAAACAGCAATTTCATCTTGATTTCACCAACATTATCCGTCATACACGACAGAAACATGAATAAGATAGTTTAAATACTTGAAAACAGCATTTTGTATGTTTTTGCAAGCTGAAAACAGCTATTTTATCTTGGTTTTGCAAACATAAGCCATTAAACACGATATATATATGAATATGACAGTTTATATACTTGAAAACGGTGTTTTGTATGCTTTTTCATGCTTATAACAGCAATTTTATTTTGATTTCACCAACATTAGCCATTATACACGACAGAAACATGAATATGACAGTTTAAATACTTAAAAACAGCATTTTGTATGTTTTTGCAAGCTAAAAACAGCTATTTTATCTTGATTTTACAAACATACGCCATTTCACATGACATATACATGAATATGGCAGTTTAAATACTTGAAAACAGCATTTTGTATGTTTTTGCAAGCTGAAAACAGCTATTTTATCTTGATTTTGCAAACATACGCCATTACACACGACATTTACATGAATATGACAGTTAAAATACTTGAAAACGGTGTTTTGTGTGCTTTTGCATGTTTAAAACAGCAATTTTATCTTGATTTCAGCAACATTAGCCGTAATACACGACAGAAACATGAATAAGACAGTTTAAATACTTGAAAACAGCATTTTGTATGTTTTTGCAAGCTGAAAACAGCTATTTTATCTTGGTTTTGCAAACATAAGCCATTCCACACGACATATGCATGAATATGACAGTTTAATACTAGAAAGTTGAAAACTATGTTATGTATGCTTTTGCATGCTTAAAACAGCAATTTTATCTTGATTTCACCAACATTAGCCAATATATACGACAGAAACATGAACATGACAGTTTAAATACTTAAATACAGCATTTTGTATGTTTTTGCAAGCTGGAAACAGCTATTTTATCTTGATTTTGCAAACATAAGCCATTTCACACGACATATACATGAATATGACAGTTTAAATACTTTTAAACGGTGTTTTGTTTGCTTTTGCATGCTTAAAACAGCAATTTTATCTTGATTTCACCAAAATTAGCCGTTATACACGACAGATACATGATTATGACAGTTTAAATACTTGAAAACAGCATTTTGTATGTTTTTGCAAGCTGAAAACAGCTATTTTATCTTGATTTTACAAACATACGCCATTTCACATGACATATAAATGAATATGGCAGGTTATATACTTGAAAACAGCATTTTGTATGTTTTTGCAAGCTGAAAAGAGATAGTTTATCTTGATTTTGCAAACATAAGCCATTACACAACACGATATATACATGAGTATGACAGTTTAAATACTTGAAAACGGTGTTTTGTATGTTTTGCATGCTTCAAACAGCAATTTTATCTTGATTTCACCAACATTAGCCGTTATACCCGACAGAAACATAAATAAGATAGTTTAAATACTTGAAAACAGCATTTTGTAAGTTTTTGCAAGCTGAAAACATCTATTTTATCTTAATTTTGCAAACATAAGCCATTACACACGACATATACATGTATATGACAGTTTAAATACTTGAAAACGATGTTATGTATGCTTTTGCATGCTTAAAACAGCAATGTTATCTTGATTTCACCAACATTAGCCATTATACATGACAGAAACCTGAACATGACCGTTTAAATACTTGAAAACAGCATTTTGTATGTTTTTGCAAGCTGAAAACAGCTATTTTATCTTGATTTTGCAAACATAAGTCATTACACACGACATAAACATGAATATGATAGTGTAAATACTTGAAAACAGCATTTTGTATGTTTTTGCAAGCAGGAAATAGCTTTTTTATCTTGATTTTACAAACATAAGTTATTACACACGACATATACATGAATATGACAGTTTAAATACTTGAAAACGGTGTTTTGTATGCTTCTGCATGCTTAAAGCAGCAATTTTATCTTGATTTCACCAACATTAGCCATTATACACGACAGAAACATGAATATGACAGTTTTAATACTTGAAAACAGCATTTTGTATGTTTTTGCAAGCTGAAAACAGCTATTTTATCTTGATCTTGCAAACATAAGTCATAACATACGACATATACATGAATATGACAGTTTAAATTTAAATTTAAATGAAATTGTAATGAGCAGCCGACTGAGCTAGACGTACGCCGTATGTGTTCTGATCGTTAGTTGTAAAGTGCAGTGTTATACTACATACATGTTTAAAACAGCAACATTAGCCGTTATACACGACAGAAACATGAATAAGACAGTTTAAATACTTGGAAACAGCATTTTGTATGTTTTTGCAAGCTGAAAACAGCTATTTTATCTTGATTTTGCAAACATAAGCCATTAAACACGACATATACATGAATATGACAGTTTAAATACTTGAAAACGGTGTTTTGTATGCTTTTTCATGCTTATAACAGCAATTTTATGTTGATTCACCAACATTAGCTATTATACACGAAAGAAACATTAATATGACAGTTTAAATACTTGAAAACAGCATTTTGTATGTTTTTGCAAGCTGAAAACAGCTATTTTATCTTGATTTTGCAAACATAAGCCATTACACACGACATATACATGAATATGGCAGTTTAAATTTAAATTTAAAGGAAATTGTAATGAGCAGCCGACTGAGCTAGACATACGCCGTATGTGTTCTGATCGTTAGTTGTAAAGTGCAGTGTTATACTACAATAAGTGACTTAAGTCAGTTGTTTCTTTATTTTTGAAACAAATTTGAATATTACTAATTACGCCATGTTTACGCGTGATGATCGTACTGCGATCACTCAAATGATCACAAGCTCTTTAGCAAATTTAAGCTCCAATAAAGAGTTTATTGAGCTAATTGTTAAGGAAGTAACAGCGGCTGTTAATAAAGTTTTCGAAACTAAAATAAATTGTTTAGAAAAAGAAATAAGTGCGCTTAAACAAGACAACGCTGACTTAAGATTATCCAGTGAGGCTTCAGAAAAATGTAACGACGATTTGGAGCAGTATACGTGCCGTAACAACTTGGGCATTTTTGGATTGCCCAAGAAACCAGATGAGTATATAGATGACTGTGTGGTGGATTTGTTTAAGAAGAAACTAAATATAAACATATCTTTAAATGATATTGATAGGTGTCACCGCATAGGAAAACCTAAAAACAAAGTGAATCGGCCCGTAATCCAGTACTTGCATCAAGGTCAAAAACTTAGCGCGCGAATCTGTTCCTGGGCAACCAGACAAAATTTTAACATGGCGTCTTATGGAGTATTCATGTTTGCTTTTGTAAAATTATCTGTTATTCGTATTCTTTGTTTTGAAAAAAGAAAACTTATGACATTGATTAAGGTAAGTTAATAATTATACTGATTACACAAAATTCTCCTAAATATAAAGCAATTTTAAAATATCGTATTTCAAAAGTATAGTATCGTAAATGTTGATGAAACAATTTATAAAACTGTAATATTCTCATCATATTTTGTGTATTTTCTGATAGATTAGGAAATGGTATATACTTATTTATTTAACAATTAGTGAAAATCCATGTAGATGTCAGAAATTTAATAGTATTAGAAAATAACCTCAATTTGAAAAAAAATTTCAGAAGTACATTTTGCATCAACTAACTAAATTAAAAAACTGTTTGCTTACTACCAAAATAAACCAATTAAAGTAATTTTCAAACCACCTACCAATTTCAACCCCAACAATAAATGAAAAGAGGATATAAAAATTTATTTTGGTTAAGTTTTTAATCAGTTATCAAGGGTTTCGACATTTAACATCATAACTCTAACAAGACTTAGCATTGTAAGACTTGACAAGTATTATTATTTTATTTCTTTGATATAACTGTTTTCTTTAACTTTAAATTTTAAAATATATTAATTTATATTTCATTTTTAGATGAGTAAATTAAGTGAAAATGTGAAAGCTTTATCGGGAGAATCTAAGGAGTGATATTTGGAAAAAATATCTGTCATCAGTATTGATTCATATACTATACATCAACTTACCAATACATTTAATGTGTTTCTAATACATTTCATTTAAAATATACTTGCTATACATATATGTATTTAATGCAAGTACATTATATATACATTTACCTTTCTTAAAAAGTACATAATATAAACAAAACACGCAATCAATACCGATAAAGCACAAAAACAAGTCACAAGAACCAAAACCTCCATAAGACTCAATGCTAACCTGAACGGTCGTTGCCCAGAAACAGACTCCCGCCAAATAGGCCACGCCTCCTGCAAGTACTCTATTGTGAAGTTTGTGAGTTACCGTACAAGAAATAAAGTTTTCAGTGCGAAGAAGGAATTAAAGCATTCTGGAATAACAATTCGGGAAGATCTCCCAAAATATCGGCTTTCCCTCCTAAAAAACGCTGTGGATAAATTTAATGTCAAAAGTGTATGGACATATGATGGCCGTATTATAGTAAAAACATCCAAGAACGGTAGTGAAAGAAAGCATTATATTAATAATTCTAAAGATCTCGAGGACATCTCAATTTTATAAATTAGTTTTGTTTCTGTAAATAATATATTTAATGCTATTCTTATCGATAATGATTCACTGCAACGAACTCTGTACATCTGTTTCTAATTAAATATTTTGTCAGAACATGTACCAGGTCAACGAACTCTCACACTTGCTAATTGTTTACTTATTGTTTTTGTAAAATTTTGTCAATTTTTGTTTATGTTTGATTTACCTGATACACAGGTCAGCAGTCGCACTACGTTTACATGTGGTCATATCAATGCAAGATCTCTTAGTGCACATTTTTCGAACATTAAAGATTTAATATTTGATTATGATTTTGATATATTAGCTATAACTGAGACATGGATAAGTGACACCTGTCCCTCGCATTTATTTAATATTGATAATTACAAATTAATTAGTATTTCAAGACCGGACAGACGTGGAGGCGGTGTCGCTTTTTATGTTCGCGGTTGTATCCAATATAAAATTCTAGATACTTCGTTTGTCACTAACAATACTGTAGAACATCTTTGGATACAAGTTACAATTCAAAAGTGGAAATTAATCTTTGGTGTAGTATATAACCCACATTCGGATTCATACAAAGATCTGAGTATTTTGGATCCAATATTCTCAGAACTTTCAACACAAACCGATGGTATTATTTGTGCGGGAGATATGAACGTAAATCTATTAGTTACAGACATACGTTCAGAATTTTTATTGAATCTTTTTTCTGCTTACGGAATGGTTCAACTTATAGACAGTTTCACTAGGCCAGCTTCTAAAACACTAATAGATATAATTGCGATATCAAATCAGTCATTATGTACATACGCTGAAGTTATCGAATGCACAAATTTTACTGATCATTTTGGTGTTTACTGTACATTAGACATACCTAAAACTGATGCGCCAAAGAAGTTTTTTACATACAGAATACAGAGATTTTAGTAATTTCAACTTGGAAATATTTTTTGCTGAATGTTATAATGTAAATTGGAACGATATTTTATTATTTAATAATATTAATGATAAAATAGAATTTTTAAATAATAACATCGTTTCACTATTTAACAAGCATGCACCCATGAAAACTACAACAATTTCTAAGAATTATTGTCCTTGGATCACTCCGGTGATCAAAATAATGCAGAAAAAACGAGATACGGTTTTGTTGAACTATAAAAAGAATAAATCTGAAGCTAAATATAATTATTATAAACAGCTACGTAATTTAACCACAGCTGCTATACGTAATGAAAAACAAGCCTTTCTCGAATATGATATTAACAGGAACATACATAATTCTAAGCAATTGTGGAATAATCTGAATAGATTGGGTGTCAAAAATGTGACAGCAAAAAATATTCCTGACGAATTGTGTGCACCTGAGGAATATGGACAATACATAAATGGTAAAGTCAATATTTCAAATGTTGACAGTAATACTTTAAACTTTTATTTAAACAATAGATATGTGGAACAACCAAGTCAACAGTTTGAGTTTAATTGTGTAGACAATAATACGATAGTTGAACTTTTACACAAACAAATATCTAATGCCGTTGGTGCAGATGGCATATCTTTAAAAATGCTCTTGATAATTTTGCCAGTAATTGTGGATTATTTCACGCACATCATAAATACATGTATACTTGAGGGGGTTGTGCCAGATATTTGGAAGGCTGCGATTGTTAAACCAGTGGCAAAAAACAAGGAGTGTAAAACATTCCACGATTTGAGACCTATAAGTATTCTACCTGCATTATCCAAAGTTCTTGAAAGAGTGTGTTGTGATCAGATCATGTTATATTTGTCAGAAAATAACATCTTGCCAGACAGTCAATCAGGATTTAGGTCTGGACACAGTACTAACACTTGTCTCCTACAGATAATTGATGATGTGTTGCACAATTTTGATGAATCAAAAATCTCTTTATTAATACAAATAGACTTCTCTAAGGCATTTGACATGGTCAATCACAACATGTTACTTTCTAAGCTTAAGTACTATAATTTTCCTGACAGTGCAATGAAATGGTGTAGAAGCTATTTAGAGGATCGAAACTTTCAAGTTTGTATGTCATCAAGCTCAGAAGTGCTAAGTTCGTCTAATTTCCGCGTTTTGTGTGGTGTGCCTCAAGGATCTATATTAGGGCCATTGTTTTGCTCATTTATGTAGCCGACATGCCACATGTCCTAAATTGTTGTTCAGCATATTCATATGCCGATGATACAACAATTCTGGCAACAATAAATCCTTCAGATATAGATGGACAGCTAACAATTGTTAATAATGAACTCAACAATTTGGTAACGTGGATAAAGAATAATGGTCTAAAATTTAATGCTAGCAAATCATTTTTCATAATTGTAGGTAATTGTGATAATACACCTAATATAACTTTGGATAGTAGCAACATTGAGCGTAGTCCTTACATTAATATTTTAGGTCTTCTTGTTGACGAAGGTTTATTATTTAGAGAACATCTAAATAAAAAACGTACAGCAGCAAGACTTAAACTCCGTCATCTATATCAATTTAGATTTAGATCTTAGCACTTCTGTCAAACTTAGACTCGTAAATACTCTTGTTTTGCCATTGTTTGATTATTGCAGCTGTACTTATATACCTAATCTCACGCAAACTGACAAAAATAGAATTACTCTTGTTCAAAACTCTTGCCTGCGATTTGTTTACGGAGTGCGGAAATATGATCACATTGCTGAATATCGTAAATTAGCTAAAATTGCCTCTGTTGATGATCGTGTAAAAGTTGCGTACCTCTGTTTAGTGCACAAAATAATACATACCGGAGCTCCACATTATCTACTGGAGAAATTAGTGTACAGAAGTTATAATTATGCTCTCCATATTAAAAATGTATATATTGTCCCTTCGTACCGTAAATCAAAATTTAAAGGTTCGTTTTCTTTTCTTGCTCCTACTTTATATAATAGCATTCCTTTTGATTTACGGACAGTTTCTTTATATTCATTTAAAAAACATGTCAGGCACTTATTTGCTCAGTAGTATTTATTTCTATATTATAAATATTGTGTTATATATTAAGGCTGGTTATTTGACCATTGACCTGTGTCTTTGTTGTTGTCTTTTGTTTATTTTTTATTGTTCTTCTGTTAATAGAGTAATGAATTTGATGAATTTTTATGCTTGTTGGCTCACTGTAATTTTTGTGTATATATTTATATATTATTGTATGGTTAGGTGGAAGAACAGCTTAAGCTGAACCTCGCCATTGGCTTTTTTTTGTCAATTAGGTCTATTATTATTATTATTATAAATACTTGAAAACGATGTTATGTATGCTCTTGCATGAATAAAACAGCAATTTTATCTTGATTTCACCAACATTAGCCATTATACACGACAGAAACATGGATATGACAGTTTAAATACTTAAAAACAGCATTTTGTATGGTTTTGCAAGCTGAAAACAGCTATTTTATCTTGATTTTGCAAACATAAGCCATTAAACACGACATATACATGAATATGACAGTTTATATACTTAAAAACGGTGATTTGTTTGCTTTTGCATGCTTTAAACAGCAATTTTATCTTGATTTCACCAACATTAGCCATTATACACGACAGAAACATAAATATGACAGTTTAAATACTTGAAAACAGCATTTTGTATGTTTTTGCAAGCTGAAAACAGCTATTTTATCTTGATTTTGCAAACATAAGTCATTACACACGACATATACCTGAAAATGACAGTTTAAATACTTGAAAACGGTGTTTTGTATGCTTTTGCATGCTTTAAACAGCAATTTTATCTTGATTTCACCAACATTAGCCATTATACACGACAGAAACATGAATATGACAGTTTAAATACTTGAAAACAGCATTTTGTATGTTTTTGCAAGCTGAAAACAGCTATTTTATCTTGATTTTGCAAACATAAGCCATAACATACGACATATACATGAATATGACAGTTTAAATACTTGAAAACGGTGTTTTGTTGGTTTTTGCATGTTTAAAACAGCAATTTTATCTTGATTTCACCAACATTAGCCATTATACACGACAGAAACATGAATATGACAGTTTAAATACTTGAAAACAGCATTTTGTATGTTTTTGCAAGCTGAAAACAGCTATTTTATCTCGATTTTGCAAACATAAGCCATTACTCACGACATATACATGAATATGACAGTTAAAATACTTGAAAACGGTGTTTTGTATGCTTTTTCATGCTTATAACAGCAATTTTATGTTGATTCACCAACATTAGCTATTATACACGACAGAAACATGAATATGACAGTTTTAATACTTGAGAACAGCATTTTGTATGTTTTTGCATGCTGAAAACAGCTAGTTTATCTTGATTTTGCAAACATAAGCCATCACACACGACATATACATGAATATGACAGTTTAAGTACTTGAAAACGGTGTTTTGTATGCTTTTGCAAGCTTAAAACAGCAATTTTATCTTGATTTCAGCAACATTAGCCGTTATACACGACAAAAACATGAATAAGACAGTTTAAATACTTGGAAACAGCATTTTGTATGTTTTTGCAAGCTGAAAACAGCTATTTTATCTTGATTTTGCAAACATAAGCCATTACACATGACATATACATGAATATGACAATTTAAATACTTGAAAACGGTGTTTTGTATGCTTTTTCATGCTTATAACAGCAATTTTATGTTGATTCACCATTATTAGCTATTATACACGACAGAAACATGGATATGACAGTTTAAATACTTGAAAACAGCATTTTTAATGTTTTTGCAAGCTGAAAACAGCTATTTTATCTTGATTTTGCAAACATAAGCCATTACACACGACATATACATGAATATGGCAGTTTAAATACTTGAAAACGAAGTTATGTATGCTTTTGCATGAATAAAACAGCACTTTTATCTTGATTTCACCAACATTAGCCAATATACACGACAGAAACATGAACATGACAGTTTAAATTATTGAAAACAGCATTTTGTATGTTTTTGCAAGCTGAAAACAGATATATTATTTTGATTTTGCAAACATAAGTCATTACACACGACATATACCTGAATATGACAGTTTAAATACTTGAAAACGGTGTTTTGTATGCTTTTTCATGCTTATAACAGCAATTTTATGTTGATTCACCAACATTAGCTATTATACACGACAGAAACATGGATATGACAGTTTTAATACTTGAAAACAGCATTTTTAATGTTTTTGCAAGCTGAAAACAGCTATTTTATCTTGATTTTGCAAACATAAGCCATTAAACACGACATACATGAATATGACAGTTTATATACTTGAAAACGGTGTTTTGTATGCTTTTTCATGCTTATAACAGCAATTTTATCTTGATTTCACCAACATTAGCCATTATACACGACAGAAACATGAATATGACAGTTTAAATACTTAAAAACAGCATTTTGTATGTTTTTGCAAGCTGAAAACAGCTATTTTATCTTGATTTTACAAACATACGCCATTTCACATGACATATACATAAATATGGCAGTTTATATACTTGAAAACAGCATTTTGTATGTTTTTGCAAGCTGAAAACAGCTATTTTATCTTGATTTTGCAAACATAAGCCATTACACACGACATATACATAAATATGACAGTTTAAATACTTGAAAACGGCGTTCTGAATGCTTTTGCATGCTTATAACAGCAATTTTATCTTGATTTCACCAACATTAGCCATTATACACGACAGAAACATGAATATGACAGTTTATATACTTGAAAGCAGCATTTTGTATGTTTTCGCAAGCTGAAAACAGCTATTTTATCTTGATTTTGCAAACATAAGCCATTACACACGACATATACATGAATATAAGAGTTTAAATACTTGAAAACGGTGTTTTGTATGCTTTTTCATGCTTAAAACAGCAATTTTATCTTGACTGCACCAACATTAGCCATTATACACGACAGAAACATAAATATGACAGTTTATATACATGAAAACAGCATTTTGTATGTTTCTGGAAGCTGAAAACAGCTATTTTATCTTGATTTTGCAAACATACGCCATTACACACGACATATATATGAATATGACAGTTTAAATACTTGAAAACGGTGTTTTGTGTGCTTTTGCATGCTTAAAACAGCAATTTTATCTTGATTTCATCATCATTACCCATTATACACAACAGAAATATGAATATGACAGTTTAAAAATTGAAAACAGCATTTTGTATGTTTTTGCAAGCTGAAAACAGCTATTTTATCTTGATTTTGCAAACATAAGCCATTACACACGACATATACATGAATATGGCAGTTTAAATACTTGAAAACGAAGTTTTGTATGCTTTTGCATGAATAAAACAGCACTTTTATCTTGATTTCACCAACATTAGCCAATATACACGACAGAAACATGAACATGACAGTTTATATACTTGAAAACAGCATTTTGTATGTTTTTGCAAGCTGAAAACAGATATATTATCTTGATTTTGCAAACATAAGTCATTACACACGACATATACCTGAGTAGGGAAAGATGGGGAATTCTGGCGCTCCACCCGGTGGATTCTTCATTATAACAATGAGTGCGAGAGAGAACGCGATAGTTCATTCATAAATTTGTTGTTGTCTTTGTCTAATACTATATCGTAGTAAGGTTATACGTAGTACAGGTGATACGTAGTAAAGGCGATAACAGGTAATAAAGGTAATATGTAGTAAAGGTGATAACAGGTAATATTAATAACAGGAGATAAAGGTAATATATAGTAAAGGTGATAGCAGGTAATATTAATAACAGGTAATAAAGATAATATGTAGTAAAGGTAATAACAGGTGGTAGACAGATTAAGATGATTAAGAAAAATTAAGAATAAGGGCCGGAAGAGAGTTTTAATCACAAACGTCTTGAAGATGTGTCGGAAATGACGTATTACATGTAAAAAATATTTGGAAAAAACCAGAGCATAATTGTTTCTAGAACAATGTATATGGCTTATCTCACTCACTCACATGTCTTATCACATGTCGTACATCAGAAATGCCGTATTTTATAAGGAAAAAGTGTAAAAAATATTTGAAACAAAAACAACAGATGACATAGCTTGTATTGTTAATAAATATCTCAACAGGTGTTATTATATTAAGATGTTTTCTTAATAATTGGTGGACGAAATGATGCACCAACATTCTAAACCCGTTTAATCAACAAATCTTATATAAATGCCGCAAACCAAACCAATAATGTGTACTTATTGTTCAAAACCTGGGTGTAAAGGACTGCCTAGGAAGTGCCCTGGTTGCGAAGGAAAGTTTACTTGGACATTTATGCCTCCAACTACTCTACTTCCTGGCACAATAACTTGTTATAAAACTAGTTGTATATATTACCAGGGACTTAACAATGTTTATGTATTTCACCCGAAATTATGTAGTAGTATATGAAACTAATTAAAAATCATGTAAAATTGAACTATATTTTAATTACCTATGTATACATATATGTATAATAAAATAATATGTCACATTAAAAATATGGATTTTATTTCGTGTACGATAAGTATACGTTTATGATAATTTCTGCAGGATGTATCTACAATTCAGCATCGCTAGATAAAATATTTCGCAATATTAATTTTGACAACAATTTTAGTGATTAACATTCACATACTTATGATAATTTCTGCAGGATGTATCTACAATTCAGCGTTGCTAGATAAAATATTTCGCAATATTATTTTGACAACAATTTTAGTGATTAATATTCACATATTTTTTAAAGCATGTACATTTCCTGTGACTCGAGGCATCAAAAACGAATTGAGATTGTATATTAATTTGGTGGGAGTAGAGATAAAAAATATAAAAGAAAACATCATAAACGATTGCACTCACTTGTTTGTTAGTGTTGAACGTGTTTGTATCCGATTAAAATGTAAGTTAACATTTTTATTTTTTAAATTATTTTTAATTATTTTTAATTACTGTTTAAAGATGGTTCGCCAAAATAAACAATATCCCAGTGGAACATATGCATCAAAAAAACGAATTCAACCTCATACAGTTGAAGTATCAGCTAGACGAATAAGGCATGAACAAGTGTCAACTGCTGAGCCAATGATACCTGAAGAGGCGACCACTCAACAATATATGTCAGTTTTGGAGGATGAAACGTTAGCAGAATTTTTAAAACCAAATAACCAACTTGTTCCCAAATCTTCAAAAAATCAAGTGGAAGAACAGACGTCTAAAGCGTGGAAAATAAATAAATTACTTAACGAATTAAGGTATCCATTAAATAAAAGTTTAACAAAATGGATTAGTGTAGGAATAGACCCGCTAAATCAATTTCAAATAACTGTTAAACTAACAAATAATTTTTCTTACTCGGGTATTAATTTCACTTTATTAGAATGGATGCAATTTATGCAACAAAGTATAGCAATTTTATCTTACTTTAATGGTGAGAATAATATTGATTATGAAATGTTAAATAATTATAATATATATTTTTATTTTGTTAATAATAAACCAGTAATTTCGTTAAAAAGTGGAAATAATACTAATGAGTTATGCTTGGGTGCAGAATCGTATAAAGAATTGATTAATTTAAAGTATATCATACAAAACGCTATAAATAAGTTACAATATTTAGACTTTTATAATTATTATAATACTATTGTTAAAAGAGCACTAGAGTGTAATAATAATAACATTTTTGTAGACTTTTGTTGTAATATTGATAAGTTATTAAACATAGACAATAGCTTATGTAAATTAGGTATAACTGAACTAATGTATTATTATCCTGAAATTGTGCAGAAAGATGTTGAATTTTATAATGTTAAATAAATTTGTAGGTATAAAAGAAAAATATTTAATCGTAAAAAAGAAGAGTTGAAAAATGCAATAAAATTGTATAGAGATATTAAATGTATTGAGAAAAAAATTTCAGAATTGTTTATATAAAAATAAATGATGTAGAATCTGAAATTAAAATAAAACATTTATTATGTTTAAAGTTGTTTTTTTATTTATAAATCATCATACATAGTTTCATTATTATCGTCTAACAGATTTTTAATTTTGTATACATTGCTCATTGCACATACATATGGTTCACAATGTTCAAAACATCTGCGAAGAGATAAACACTTTTTTAAAGATTTACACTCATTAAATTCCTTTAAATTTATTATTTCACAGTTGTTTAAATTGTACCACTTCAAAAATTCTTTTTTATTTGCACCTTTCACATATATTTTATTAGCTGTTTGCAATATTTTTCGTAAAATATCACACATGTCTCCATAATCAATGTGTCCATCGCTCCATCGTAGTCCATGATGATTGCGGTACAACCAAATTGCAGTTTTTTTATTTTGTTGAGGTAAATCAGTCCATGCGAACGGAGGTTTTACAAGAAAATGTTGTAATTTAGAATCGTCTCTTAACAGTACGGCAATTTCTTTAGGCACTATAATATAGTTAGTTGCTTGAAAGCCTTGTATATCAACAATGAGTTCCATCTTGCTCGAAGTCAAAATTTAAACTATTGCTTTTATGTTCCCTGATAGTGGGTTATATTCAACAATACGATCGTGTATAATGAGAGAGTAAGCGGCCGTGTTAGCGGGGAAATTTTCACTGGATTCAAATTCAACTCTGACGTCAACCGACGCAGATTTTATTGACTCATTTTGGTTACTACAGTCAATTACAATTAACGGAGCAATGTTTTTAAATTCTTCTAAATTCAAAAACGGAGTAGTTTCTCGCCCATAAAAAGAATTTTGTAGTTGACAAAACATATGATATGCTAGTGCATATTGATTAATTGTAAAATCCAAATTTAAGTTCTCATACGGATAACAAACCGAATTTAAGTATAATTTAAAATTTGTTAATTTACAATGATCAAAGTGACTTGCATCTTTTTCATATTTATTTTTTTTATCAGTTTGTAATCCAAATATTAGAAAACGCGGTTTTTCAAGAGCATTTGAAGTTTTAATAGGCCACACAATTTTTCTTGACTGAGGTATAGATGGGTATTCATATAAATCCCAACTTCTAAACGCAATTGGTAAATTAATATTATTTTCCAAAACTTTTAACAATTTTAATCGTTGCTTATCATCAACAAAAATATGTGGAACACACCATTTGATTTTATTTAAAGATAATTTTAATTCAGCAGAAGACGTGTAAACATTTAAATCATTACGAGCACGTATTAAAATAAGTTCTTGTTTAATATTTATAATAATTTTATTATGGTCTTCAGCAAATCCGAGTAAAGTTCGTAGAGGAATGCAAACGTTAAAATTTCCATGTGAATCTATTTTATTAGACTTTAGTCCCCAACCAGCATTTTCCAGCGCTTGATATTCTGCACTATTTAACAAAACATATCCTTTCATAGTACTACATATTCCAACTAATTAATTTTTTTCAATATCGATACCATTTAGAGCATATCTTATTTCTTCAAATAAACTTGCAAAACCATTGTTTGTTATTTTTGTATCTGCTGGATGGTCGGTACCATCAGGTTTTTTGAGTTGTCCCTCAATATACAAGTAACTTTCACTGGGATATGTATATATATCTTGTTGTTGAATTTGTATACGAATTTCGTCACTATTATTAATAGTTGTAGCAATATATGGTTGATATGTATGTAATTCTTTTCGTGAAATAGAATTATCGTACTCAATGGCTGAATTAATTTGCAGAATATTGCTCATTTTTAATTTTGAACCCCTGCTGTATTAAAAAGTTTATATTTTCACGTGTTAACCTCTTTGAAGTTTGACGACGAATGCGTTTATTATGTGTATTTAAAACTCTTTTATATACAATTCCCATATTATATTTTTTTCAAATGTAATTTTACTGTAATTAGCTCTCCTCGAAAATTAACTAAATCACCGTCTTGATCTATAAGACTTAGCGTAATGTTGTTTATTGTTCGAGTGTTGACTGGTAAATAAATAACATTTGTTGGTACTTCGGATATTTTAAAGCCAGGAGCGCACGACGGATGAAAACTGTATACAGTATGCATAATTTCATTGTTCTTATATGCACCATTCACAATATTACATTCAATTAATATAGAATTTACTTTTGTTATATTTACCGGCAAGTCCGATTCGTGTAGTTCAATAGGTTTTAAGACTTTTTTTGAAAAACCTAATAATGGTCCAATGCAATCATTAGGTGTAAAATCTATTTCTAGAGTACTTTTTATTTCACATTTTAATGTATTATTATTAGGGCGTAAAGTGAAAAAGTTTTGTTTTTGTCCACGTGATTCTCTTTTAATTTCGTTACTTATTGAAACAAATTCTGCATTTGGATCACCCACTTTTACACGTATATAATTATTTATATCATCAATTTCATAAGACCCAATGGGGATTTCAAATTTTTTATTTTTATTATAATAAAATTTGTTATTATGAACGTCAATGTTTGGTATCGAGTGATACGTTTCAAAATCTACTAGACCAATACAATAATCATCATCCAACTCAATTGGCGGAAAAAAATCTGTACTTATCTCAGACGTATTACCAGTAAGTGTTATAGTCAAAGACATATTTGTAAATGATAATATTTTTATTTATTTTATAGTATTTATAAGAAAGTTTATACATAAATGACCACAATTATATGTGTTATATTTTTGATATTGTTTATAATTATATTGGAGATTTACATTGGGGCCAAAATATTTTACAAGTTCTTGTGGCGGCGGTAAGTTTCCAAAACTATCAAAATATATTACTTCTCGATCTCGTTTTACAAACGCTACCCAATGGCTTCCCGGTCCATCTCTGTCATCTAAGTTTATTATTGCACATTCATTTATTTTTGGTTTTTTTGGTAGGGCGTTACGCATGTAGACTCCTCGAAAGTATGGAATATTTTTTGCAAATTTTTTTAACTCTAAATCGTTTAACGCCCTTTTTGGCAGTTTTTTGATGTTAAAAAAAGCCCCAATCCTTTCTTATATGGTCGCAGATATAGTCCACTACCCTGTTTTCCTAATGCAATGGCTTCCATTTGTCGATTATGTCTTTCAGCTTCGACTAATTTTTTTTTCGCAGCTGATGCACTATTTACCGCTTTAGCAATAACAGCCGCACCTCCGGCAAGAGCTCCAGTTGCAGATAGACCGGCAAATAGTGGTATTAAAAATGGCAAAATACCACCTGTCTTTGGAACTGGTATTATACGGGATGTTAGTTTAGGTTTTTTATATTTCATAGACATTTTTGCTGCTTTCAGAGCAATTTTAATAGCTTTTTTAGGATCTTTAACTTTAGATTTTTTTAATGCTATACGCGCATCTTTAATGGCTCCATTAAACGACCCCATACCAAATTTTCGTTTTGCTTTCATTGCGTTACTTACAGCCCAAGCCGCTGCTTTTTCCCCGAACGACGCGTCTTTTGCACGAACTCGTTGCCAAGCTTTTTCTTGTAATATGTAGTCTGCTTGATGTCTATCTTTTAAATTGTTATGTTTGGAATACGATATATCATGATCTTTACAAGCCTCGTCCAGCGGATTGATACCTGTGTCTCCTCTTGCCAATCTTTCACTAAGTTTTGTTCCAGGTCCACAATACTGATATCCGGGGATGTGTAGTTCAACCGGGAGAGAATTTATTGTTTTATTTAGCAATCCCTGCCCGTATAACAACATGTATGCGACTAATAAATATATAAATACGCAGTCATTATTTATATCTTTTCAGTAATTAAAATGAAGTTTATTAAACAAAAACAAAAGTTAGACGTAAAAAATTTTGATATTAAACAAAATAAAAAATTAGTTAGACACAGCCCCCTTTTACCAAACACTATTCGTTGTATTGTATGCGGCCCATCAAACTGTGGAAAAACAAACGTTATTTTAGGTTTACTAATGCATGAAAATGGGTTAAAATATGCAAATGTATATGTTTATTCCAAATCTCTGCATCAGCCTAAATATAAATTTTTAGAAAATTGTTTGCAACGTGTAAAAGGTATGGGTTATTTTCCGTACAATGAGAATATTGATATAGTTAAACCAAAAGATGCAAAACTAAATTCAGTGTTTATATTTGACGATGTAGCGTGCGATAAACAAGACTGTATGCGAGATTATTTTAGTATGGGTCGTCATAATAAAATTGACTCATTCTATTTATCTCAATCATATGCAAAAATTCCAAAGCATTTAATTCGAGACAATGCAAATTTAATAATTTTATTTAAACAAGATGAAATGAATTTGAAACATATATATAACGATCACGTTAATACAGACATGTCATTTGAAAAGTTTAAAAAATTGTGTGCACATTGTTGGAAAGATAAGTACGGATTTGTTGTAATTGACAAAGATAGTCACGAGGGGCGTTACCGTTGTGGCTTTGATAATTTTTGTAAATGGATGGAATAAGAATTTTATGTGATATAATTATACCTTTAATAACAATTATTATTGTAATTGTCATTGTATTTATAAGCTTGAAACAGTAAATAAATATTTATTTTGAGACTGAGCGTCTATTAGTTAACATAATGACTAAGGGGGAAAAAACGTTAAAAGATATTATAGAAGTTAGCAATACAATACGTAAAAAATTTAATGCTTTAAAACATGGTAAAATAGCAACTGAAGAATTGTTGCAAGAAACATTTAAACCCGTAACAGAAACTTTAAAAGAGATTGTCAAACAAATAAAACCAAGTGACGCAGTGATATTAAAAAAGCAAAAAAAAGATAGTGACACATTAAATTCTCCTAGAGCAAAACTATTAGGAAAACGAAAAAATGAATTCCCTGTAAAGTACTATAGAAAACCGAATGTAAATTTAGATAAAACAAAAACAGAAGAATCTTTCTTAGAAGATGAATATTTAAATAAAACAAAACCTGAAGTATCTTTCTTGGAAGATGAGGAGGTTTTTGAATCAGAGCCTGAAGAAACTAAACTTACAATTGAAGATTCTGAAAATGAATTAGAACAATTAGAACAACAATTTGGTGATATAGCTGGTTCATATTTATTTCACTTCGCAACTGCTAAAGATTCTGATACCGTGTATGGAGTTCGATATCAACATGATCGTTTCATGATTGGTAATTCACCAATTGAAATAGAACACAATGACATTAAAGTCGGTGATAAATGGTATAAAGGAACATATGGTTTGTATGAATTACTTTTTAAAAAAAGACCACTTTCTTACGAAAAAGAAGATGAAAACAATTACTTAGATATTGCATTAAAAACAAATGTTCATCGTAGAAATTATGATTCCAATGGTGCAATAAAAGGTTCGCAAAATTATAAATATTTACACATAACAAAACCATACATAACAACTGGAGGTGCACCATATACAAATAAATCTCAATCAGTAGGTTTTGGTTTAATGAATTACACAAATTTTAAACGTGAGTTTGTTTATTGGGATAACCCAAACGAATTAGTGGATAGATTACGTTTACTATTAACTTCGAAATCAGCTGGTCATACGGGTCATAATAATGAAATTATGTCTATTGTGGAAGAATTACGAGAGGCAAATATAATAGTTTAATACATAGTTACTTTCATCTAGTTGTAAAATGTCGATTGACAAATTTGGTCGAATAATAAAACGTTCGCGCACATCTAAAAATTTAAATTTAAATGCATACGGACAATATGACTTGGAAAATCATCGTTTAATAAATTTATCACAACCTATACTTGACGATGAAGCTGCTACAAAAAAATATATTGATGACAGAATTTTTGGGTTGGAAAAAGAAATAGGCGAAACAACTCTATCATTAAAAAATAAAATTTATGACGCTAAAGGAAAAGAAATACGAAATTTACATAAACCTACTGAAGATAATAGTGCTGTTGTTAAATACTATGTTGATTATTACATTCAAAAATTATTACGTAGAATTAAAAATATAGAAAAAATTAACAATATAAAACCAAACGAGAACGATTTATTCTTAATTGAGAAAAAAAATGAGCAAGCACCAAGTAGTTCAGGAGCTCCACAAACCGGCAAGACGCAATTACCCAAGATGTAAAGTGATAACAAAAGGAATTGATGATTTATGGCAAATTGATTTAGTTGAAATGATTCCATACGCTTCAATAAACAAAGGATTTAAATATTTATTAACCGTTATTGATGTTTTCTCCAAGTTTGCTTTTGCCGAGCCTGTAAAAAGTAAATCAGCTCATGACGTTACTGAAGCTATGATAAAAATTTTTAAACAGGGACGTATTCCAGTTAATTTACAATCAGATCACGGAAAAGAATTTTACAATATACAATTTTATAATTTAATGAAAAAATATAATATAAATCATTATTCTACTTATAGTAATTTAAAAGCAAGTGTAGTTGAACGGTTTAATCGCACACTAAAATCTATAATGTTTAAAGAATTTAGTTTACGTGGCTCATACAAATGGATTGATATTTTACAAAAATTAGTTACAAATTATAACAATACACAACATAAAACAATTAAAATGAAACCAATTGATGTGACGTTTGAAAACAAAGCAAAATTATTAAGTACAGTATATAGTAACATAAAAATTGCTGGACCTGCAAAATTTAAAGTTGGTGATCATGTACGTATTAGTAAAATAAAAGGTGAATTTGCAAAGGGTTATACACCAAACTGGGGTACTGAAATTTTTACAATTACTAAAGTGCAATTAACAAACCCAGTCACTTACCTGCTTGAAGATTTTCAAAACAACCCCATTAAGGGTGGCTTTTATGAACATGAACTTCAAAAAACTAAGTACCCTGATGTGTATCTTGTAGAGAAAGTTATAAAAGCAAAAGGACCTAAAGTTTATGTGAAATGGCTTGGATTTGATTCACAACATAATTCATGGACAAATAAGTCTCATATTGTTTAAATAAATATTTCATTAGTTGAAAACTTTAGTTGCTCTTTAACTGTCAAGCTGAAAACATCATGAAACGTCAAATCGTATTCGAAGAAGCAGAACCTGCTGCAAAAATTGTAAAAAGTGATATTACATCAATTTGTTACGAATTAATTATAAAAACAGAAAATGAAGAGTATCATTTTGATGTAAACAATAGTTCTTGCGATATTAATCATAACAATTCATTCCCTCACTTAAACTGTATAGAAATTACTGATGACATGGTGCAAAATGCTCTATTAAATCTTGATGTGAATAAAGGCGCGGGTCCAGATGATATCCCTGCCATTTTTATAAAAAAATGTGCCACTACATTGTGCACGCCCCTAGCTATAATTTACAGAAAATCCTTACATGATTGTCATTTCCCTAATGCATGGAAAGTTGCCTACGTAGTACCAGTATTTAAAAACGGTAGCAAAAACCTAATAGAAAATTATAGACCAATTTCTAAACTTTGTGTTTTCGAGAAAATTTTTGAAAAAATTATTTATAAGGAGTTATATTCTACAATGAAACATTACATCATTCCCCAACAACATGGTTTCGTTTCTGGCCGATCCATAGAAACAAATCTATTAGAATATTGCGAATATATATTACAAGCCATGGATAATCAAGTAGAAGTTGATGTCATCTACACCGACTTCAGTAAGGCATTTGATAAAATACCGCATCATCTACTCATTTCCAGACTTTCTGAAGTTGGTGTGGGCGGAGATTTGTTGAACTGGTTTAAATCTTATCTATCGAACAGAAAGCAACGTGTTGTTTTGAATGGATTCAAATCTAACGATGTGCACGTTACATCAGGTGTACCACAGGGTTCTCATCTTGGACCCCTACTTTTCATTCTTTTTATTAACAATATCTCAGAATGTTTCAAATTTGCTAAATTTATTATGTTTGCCGATGACTTAAAGATTTACCATACAATTGAAAGTGAGAATGATCTCCATGCTATGCAGGATGATCTTAACAGATTCGTGGAATATTGTAGCAATCATAAATTAATACTTAACATATCCAAATTAGTTATGTGAAATTCACAAGAAACAGAAATAATTTCAATTATAATTATCATTTGGATGGAAATATAATTAATAAAGTTTACAGCATTAGAGATTTAGGTGTTTTATTTGACAGTAAATTCATGTTCGACCAACATATAGATAACATTGTTAAAAAAGCTTTCAAGATGCTTGGCTTTCTAATAAGAGCAAGTTCAAATTTCAAGCATCCATCCACACTGTTATTCTTATATTATAGTCTAGTTAGAAGTCAATTAGAATTTGCCTCTATATGTTGGAGTCCATGGTATACAATTTATATAAATAGGATAGACAAAATTCAAAATAAATTTCTAAGATTTTTAAGATACAGGTTTCCAGCATATAGAGTAAATCTACTAAATTTGGATAGCAGAAGAAAACTTAAAGACCTCACTTTTCTTTATAAACTTTTTCAAAATTCTATCGATTCACCATACTTACTATCCAAATTTAATTTCAAAATTCGTAGCCATAATTCTAGGTATCATAATCTGTTTGCCATTGGTCGCTGTAAAACAAACTCATTTCTTAATTCTCCTGTTATTAGAATAAGCAATACATTTAACGAACTAAACACCAAATTCAATTTACCGGATATATTTTCAACTTCATTGTTAACCTTTAAACGTTGTTTAAGTAGATTTCTTAGTTAATGTATTTATATATAATTACTTATTTTATTTTTCTTTATATGTTTGATAAATTATTCATAGTCTTTGTACTCACTTTGTAACTTGAGGCTCTCTTTTATTGGGACTTGTCCTGTTGAGAGCCCGAATTCCAATAAATAAATAAATAAATAAATAAATAAATAAATAAATAAATAAATCATAAAGCCTTTTACGGTGATTTTGTAGTTATTATGATAAAAAGTAATGACTTTAGAAACGGTTATGTTAATGCAACAAAACTCTGTCAAAATGGGGGAAAACACTTCTACAATTGGATGGCAAATAAACGTTCTCAAGAATTATTATTTGAGGTAAATAAAGAATTGCGGGTTGCATACGCATCCCTTGGAATCCCAAGCGATGGAAATTATGCAATTTATACAACTACTGGCGGTGAAGATACAGTTATTAGAGGAACATACATTCATCCAGACATCATTGTTCACGTAGCATCTTGGGTTTCCATACACTTTGCTTTAAAAGTATCAAAAATAATTAATGAATACTACGTTAATCATTTTCTTGCCGAGTATAAAAACAATGAAAATAAATTAAAAGCATATATTACCGAAATGCAACCAAAAATTATACATGAGCCCATCTCAGAGAATAAATACTCAACACTTTGTGTTTTCAAGATAAGTGATACCGAATATTATGTAACAACTGTATGTCTTCGAGATTTATTCAAAAAACATTTAAAACTTCAACAAAAATATCCTGAAATTCAGTTAGTAAAAGAATTGTATGATGTACCAAACGCCAAACATTTACTTGACAATATTAAATTACAATTAAAAGATTTTGCTAATTGTAAGAGAAATATTATTGTATTAAAAAATATATCTGAATGTGATTTTTTAAATGTTATTAAAAAATAAAATTGTAATAAATGGTATAAAATAAAACATGTAATTTGAAATTGGGTTTTTATTTAACTACTCCTAATATTTACAATATCAAAAATACAAATATAATAAACATAATCAGTTTTATTTAACTGTAAAAGTATTTACATTAATAACATTAAAAATAAATATTAAACAATCTCATGAAATCAATAAATGACCCCAAGCTAAAGTGCTAGTACCATCAGAACAAATAAACCGTTTATCATCATTAGAACTTAGTGATATTTTATTTTGCTCGATGGTGTACACTGTATGCTTGTAACTTCTAAAAATTTGCTGCTTTTGATATATGAGGTCATTAGTTAACATACATTTTTTATAGTCAGGACCAGTCAAAATTTTATCCACCACGCATTTCTTAACACCCTTAGCTTTCTTTTTCCAATTGTTTTGATCCTCTTCTGTGCAATAGGCATACATTTTTGGACGTGAGGCTATAAATTGTTGCATTAATTTACCGCCCAATTCGTCTTTCATTAGTCCTAATACAGCTTTATTTTTCTGAGGCATGTTGTAAACATTGTCCGAGCAGAAATTACTAGTATCAAATTTTTCAATATTGTTTAACATATCTTTATAAATATCATCTGTTTCTATTAATAATACAAAACTATCGGTATCACAATAGCATAAAGCAACTCGTTCACCATACTTTGGTTTTAAATACTCATAAAAAAATTGTACATGAGTAATTTTGATAAGTCTAATACTGCAAAACCCACATATATTGGTTTATTGTATATAACTTTAAGTTTTTCAAATTGAATTGCACACAAGTTTTCATTAAATATCGAGACGCTTTTCACATTTGGTTTTGCGAGAAGCGATTCAGCACCGGGTTTACGTCCAATATTCTCCCAATGATTAACAAGTTTTATGTCAACACGCTTATCTATGCTCTCCATGTTTTACCAAAAATGGCATTGTTTAAAAGTTTAAAAAAATCCTTTTCGAAATCATTCTTCGCAGATTGTCGCAATATTGTGTTAAAATCCACATATTGTTTTAACCAATCAGACTGTTTAAACTGAATTATTCTATGTATTTTTTTAATTTTAAGATTATGTTTCAACGCCTGCTTTAAATTACGGTAATAAATAACATATTTACTCTTATTAAATAAATTTGGAATAAGTTTTGGATTTTTAAATTTTGAATTTGGTGGTATTATACTCTCAGCCAAAAATGGTAAATCGTTGTGTGAAGAATGTAGCAATTTAGGATATTCAATATCAGCTTCAATAAAATAGCCAACTGAGGAATTATCATCAATTATAGTTACGTCAAAGTTTAAAATTTCGTCTTCGCTTAACCATCGAAATCCACCGTAAGGTATACATTGGGATAATGCCCACCCGTACAGATTATTCGCATCCCAATATGTTAAATATGTGCTCGGATTATTTGAATTATATTCCCGCATGTATTTATTGTTTGCTTTCACATATCGCAAAGAGGCTTGACAAATACCCCCACGTATACCTTTTTGAATGAAATAATGCATGTCTATATCAGTAATTAATTCTAATTCTATACAAGTCATTTTTAACATGGCATCCCAACTTAACCCTGGAGCTGTATAGTAGTGGGCAGGGTCGAGTTTATAAGTTTTCATACACACATTACGGAATTGTTCGAAAATATCTGTGAGCAATAATACATCTGTTTTGCAATACAAATCAGAATAATCTCTCAAAGTTTTACACTTAAACACGTTCCATACAGTCTTTGCATGGTTATATTCATTTTCTGTTATGTTATAATTATTCATTAAATCATCAAAAAAATTTTTATGTGGAAGTACAGCCTCATTTAGTTTCTCGAATGAGTCCATATATTTATATGGGAAAACCCCCTTTCTACGCAGTAATTTAAAGTGTTCATCTTCGGAAAAATATTTTCGCACTTCAACACATTGCTCATCCGTTAAATTATTCGCTAGCTTCTCCAACGAACTCGCCATAAACCGAAGCGAGTCCACAAATCTTAATTTCATATAAATTTTATTTTTCACCCCCATTTTATTGTCATACTCATCCACATATAAATGTTTTGTAAAAGAAATGTATTTTTCCTTGTTTTGCGGAATAATATCAATTTTTTCCTCATCACAGCCAAATTCTTTGATAAACATGTGAGCGTCATAGTTTGATAAATTATGAAAAAAAAATTGGAATCATTTTTGATGTTTTATAATTAAGGTTACATTTAGAGTGAGCTACACCTCAAAATTTCCCAGTAAGATGATCATTATCTGCTACTCGATCTTCAGCTTTCAACACTTTATTACATATATGACATTCTGTAGCCGTATCAAATAAATATTGTTCGCTAGCAGTTAATTTTGTCATAGGTAGTACAACACTTAAATGCTTATTATATATTTGTCTCACATCATTATAAAGCTTATTACAAAATACTTTTGCACAGTCTTCCCCGGTGTATGTTACAAATTTTGACAGTGAATCATCAAATGAACACTTAATGTTGTATGCAAAACTATATGGAACGTGTTCGTGTGTTTTATTTGTATAGCTATTATTCGGATCTGGAGAGCATGTATTAATTGGTTTTAACAGTGACTCGAAATCTGCGTATACAACAAATGGTACACGCATTTGTCGCTCATAATTTTGAAATTTTAAAATATTGCCTGGAATCATATCTCCATTTTTATCTAATTTCATTTCCTCCGTGGGCATTATAGTATAAACTTTACTACAATCATTGGCCCGATGTTGTTCAAAGCCAGCTTGTGAACTAAAAAATGTTAGACATCCATCACATAAATATTTTTTGCTATGATGTGACGATATTTGACTCCTCACAAGTCGTGAGAAATCCCTTATCCACACATAGTGGCCTTTAACACCATCTTCTAAATATAATAAATTTATATGTTTTTCTCGAGTTTGATTCGTGTGGTAAATAGGACCCACTACGTCATAATTTTTCGTCTTGTAATTATGTTCTAAACCATACACGTTAATTGAAACATTATTCATGAATTCGAATTTTGGAATGTTTTTAATTTTCATGGGGAATTCTAGTCCAGCATATTTTAAAACTTTTTTATAATGTGGGTATGATGATGTTCGGTGGGGGTCTTTAACATTGCCAAATAAAGCTGACATAACCGCCCACAAAAAACAAAATTCATCGCTATTTTGTACGTTCACAACAGCTTTTTTATTTCGAATTTGTTTAGGTAATTCTATAAATGATGAACCTCGAATTGGCTTATATTTATTAATATTAAATTCTAGGTGAGATATTCACCGTAATGTCCACCCAGAATCCCGTTCCTGAAATTCTTCACATTTTGTTTTTATAGTGGAGCACATATTATCATAATCGTCAGAAAATTGATTCATACTAGGTGATACCTCTTGAAATTTAGAGTTAAAAGATTTTAATTCACCTGCTGGATTTTTTTCATTAATATAAAAACCAAATAATTCTAAATTAAATTTAATACCAGACTTATATGATTCTATGATTGTTTTAATCAATTCATTAATAATATGTTTATTGTCTTGTAAAAATTTGATAATATTAATTCCTGACCCGTTGATGCGGTAACTTGCAATTCGCTGTTTAAAACTGCTACAAATTTCCACTACATCTTGTTTGTATGGTTTGATAGTTTGTTGGAGATGCTTCTGCGATCTCAAGTGTCCAGCATACTTGAATTTTGTTGTAAACCCCTCATCGCATAGTGCACAATATAGGTTGGATCCCTGCTGTTGCTGTTGGACCTCTGCTAGCTTAATCTTTTTTATGGGTGGTGGTGCATTATTTTCCTTGTTTTCAGCATCTAAATTAAAAGTATAATTAATAAACTATTTTTTCCTCACAATTGTTAACTTACCGTTGTCGTTATGCTGTCTTAGCATGTGTCGTTTACGCGCATCATTACGTGTAAACGACATTGTACATAGTCCACAATTAAAGTTTGCCGTTCCGTCCCCATAGCATACTTTCATATGTCGGAACAGATTACTTCTACTTGCAAAAGTTTTTTTGCACTTCACACATTCAATCATTATTGTAGATTGTATAACACTTTATAGTTAACTGCCGGTGGCTCACTTATGACTAATAGCAATTAAACAGTAATGCTCTATTTATTATATTTTATTCAACGGATGTGATAAGACATGTGAGTGAGTGAGATAATCCATATATATTGTTCTAGAAACAATTATGCTCTGGTTTTTTTCCAAATATTTTTTACACTTTTTCCTTATAAAATACGGCATTTCTGATGTACGACATGTGATAAGACATGTGAGTGAGTGAGATAAGCCATATACATTGTTCTAGAAACAATTATGCTCTAGTTTTTTTCCAAATATTTTTTACATGTAATACGTCATTTCCGACACATCTTCAAGACGTTTGCGATTAAAACTCTCTTCCGGCTCTTATTCTTAATTTTTCTTAATCATCTTAATCTGTCTACCACCTGTTATTACCTTTACTACATATTATCTTTATTACCTGTTATTAATATTACCTGCTATTATCACCTATACTATATATTACCTATTATCACATGTTATTAATATTACCTGTTATCACCTTTACTACATATTACCTTTATTAACTGTTATCGCCTTTACTACGTATCACCTGTACTACGTGTTACCTTTACTACAATATAGTATTAGACAAAGACAACAACAAATTTATGAATGAACTATCGCGTTCTCTCTCGCACTCATTGCTCTTATGAAGAATCCACCGGGTGGAGCGCCAGAATGCCCCATCTTTCCCTACTTACCTGAATATGACAGTTTAAATACTTGAAAACGGTGTTTTGTATGCTTTTTCATGCTTATAACAGCAATTTAATGTTGATTCACCAACATTAGCTATTATACACGACAGAAACATGGATATGACAGTTTAAATACTTGAAAACAGCATTTTTAATGTTTTTGCAAGCTGAAAACAGCTATTTTATCTTGATTTTGCAAACATAAGCCATTACACACGACATATATATGAATATGGCAGTTTAAATACTTGAAAACGAAGTTATGTATGCTTTTGCATGAATAAAACAGCAATTTTATCTTGATTTCACCAACATTAGCCAATATACACGACAGAAACATGAACATGACAGTTTTAATACTTGAAAACAGCATTTTGTATGTTTTTGCAAGCTGAAAACAGCTATTTTATCTTGATTTTGCAAACATAAGCCATTAAACACGACATACATGAATATGACAGTTTATATACTTGAAAACGGTGTTTTGTATGCTTTTTCATGCTTATAACAGCAATTTTATCTTGATTTCACCAACATTAGCCATTATACACGACAGAAACATGAATATGACAGTTTAAATACTTAAAAACAGCATTTTGTATGTTTTTGCAAGCTGAAAACAGCTATTTTATCTTGATTTTACAAACATACGCCATTTCACATGACATATACATAAATATGGCAGTTTATATACTTGAAAACAGCATTTTGTATGTTTTTGCAAGCTGAAAAGAGCTATTTTATCTTGATTTTGCAAACATAAGCCATTACAAACGACATATACATAAATATGACAGTTTAAATACTTGAAAACGGCGTTCTAAATGCTTTTGCATGCTTATAACAGCAATTTTATCTTGATTTCACCAACATTAGCCATTATACACGACAGAACATGAATATGACAGTTTATATACTTGAAAGCAGCATTTTGTATGTTTTCGCAAGCTGAAAACAGCTATTTTATCTTGATTTTGCAAACATAAGCCATTCCACACGACATATACATGAATATAAGAGTTTAAATACTTGAAAACGGTGTTTGTTATGCTTCTGCATGCTTAAAACAGCAATTTTATCTTGATTGCACCAACATTAGCCATTATACACGACAGAAACATAAATATGACAGTTTATATACATGAAAACAGCATTTTGTATGTTTCTGGAAGCTGGAAACAGCTATTTTATCTTGATTTTGCAAACATACGCAATTACACACGACATATATATGAATATGACAGTTTAAATACTTGAAAACTGTGTTTTGTGTGCTTTTGCATGCTTAAAACAGCAATTTTATCTTGATTTCATCATCATTACCCATTATACACAACAGAAATATGAATATGACAGTTTAAATATTGAAAATAGCATTTTGTATGTTTTTGCAAGTTGAAAACAGCTATTTTATCTTGATCTTGCAAACATGAGCCATAACATACGACATATACATGAATACGACAGTTTAAATACTTGAAAACGGTGTTTTGTATGCTTTTGCATGCTTAAAACAGCAATTTTATCTGGATTTCACCAACATTAGCCATTATACACGACAGAAACATGAATATGACAGTTTAAATACTTGAAAACAGCATTTTGTATGTTTTTGCAAGCTGAAAACAGCTATTTTATCTTGATTTTGCAAACATAAGCCATTACTCACGACATATACATGAATACGACAGTTTAAATACTTGAAAACGGTGTTTTGTATGCTTTTTCATGTTTTTAACAGCAATTTTATGTTGATTCACTAACATTAGCTATTATACACGACAGAAACATGAATATTGTTGTGTATGGTAGGCTGATTTAGGATAAGATTTATTTAAATAATAGTCACTTATTTTTGTTATTTAAATTTATTTCTCGACACACATACATCACGAATACTAACCACTGGCTGGCTGTTTGTCAGCGCAAACTCATAAATAAAAATACTTAATTATCTATTCATTAAATATTTGTATCCCACAATACAATACTGTAAATTGTTTTGCATACATTACATACCTCCACCCCTAAATTTAGAATTTAAATTTATAAACAATACTTAATATAACGAACAATTAATTTCAATAATACAATTACAAAAATCATATCAATTCAAAATCAGACCCGTATCTTAAACGATTAGGACTTTTTATTCTACGCTTAGGTCTTTCATCTAATTCTACATTTGGTACAATATTTATATTTTCAGAAACCGATGAAATCGGAGAAGACGTATCATATGATGAGCATCTTAAAAGTTGATTGCTGTGTCTTTTCCAAATTTTATCAATTTCTGGTATATGAACTACATAAGTATTTTTACAAAGTTTTTCCTTAATTATACCCTTAATCCATTTAACATGATTCACTAATCTATAATCTTTAGCTAATATTGTCTCACCTGGCAAAAATTGAATTTTACGTGAGCCTTTAAAATTTGAACATTGTTTTACTTGTGTATTTTTACTCTGTCACTTATCTCCTCCCCTTTTTGGTCTCTCCAGTCCAGTAATTGAAATCTAGTGCGTAATTCTTTACCTAACAATAAACTAGCGGGGGTGACGCCCGTAGTACAATGCTTTGTTGTTCGGTAATCGAACAAGAAATTATTTAATAATAAATTTAAGGGTAAACTTAATCTTGTATTATTTCCCATGGCCTTTTTAATAACATTTTTCAGAAGCTGGGTGAAAAGGCGGTGACGTCATATGTTTAATACCATTTTTAAGTAAGAAAATTTGAAATTCTTGGGACGTGAATTGTTTAGCATTGTCTGATACAATTGTACGGGGTAATCCAAAACGAGCGAAACAACTTCGCAAAGCTTCTATTGTCGCATCGGATGTAATTGATGAGACAATAAATAGTTCTATCCATTTTGAATGTGCGTCCAAAATTATCAGAAAATATTTATTTAAAAATGGGCCCATGTAATCGATTTGTAATCGACTCCATGGTTCGGTCGGCCATGGCCAGGGGTTAAGTTCTACTTTTGGTGGGGAATTTCTATTTACTTCACAAGATGTACAATTTTGTGCTAAATGCTCTATATTTTTATCTAATCCTGGCCACCAAAAATAAGAACGATCAATACTTTTCATTTTCACTATTCCCATATGAGAATTGTGTAATTCATTTAATAATTTCGTTCTTAAAGTTTCCGGGATGATTAAACGATTATTCCATAGTTAACAGTCATCCTGAATACTTAGCTCATTGCGCCGCCTATGGTAAACATTCATTTCGTTAGCAATGTCAAGGACCTTCGGCCATCCATTACTCACGAATTTTAAAACATCATTTAATAATTTATCATTTTTCATTGCCTCTGTTACAGACTGGAAATTTATAGGAAACTCACTATTTGAAAAATAATGTACAAAATCAACATCAAAATTTTCTAGTTCATTACTTTTGAGAGGTAATCTAGATAAGCTATCTGCACTATTATTTTCTGATTTAACATATTCAATACGATATCGATAATTCGATAAAATCACAGCCCATCGCCTTAATCTATTTGCTGAAGATTGGGGTATGCCCTTATTAGGGTGAAATATTGCTAGCAATGGCCGGTGATCCGTTCTTAAGAGAAATTCAATACCATATAAATACTGATTAAATTTATTCAATGCAAAAATAATAGCTAGCGCTTCTTTTTCTATTTGAGCATATTTTTGCTCACCTTCTGACAGTGTACGAGAAGCGTACGCTATCGGTTTCTCCGAACCATCAGGCATTTTGTGTGCAATGACCGCCCCTAAACCATATGAACTCGCATCTACGGTTAATATGATTGGCAATTTCATATTAAAATGTACTAAAACATTACCAGACATTAAAATTTCCTTAATTTTATCAAACGCACTCGAACAATTACTGGACCAATTCCACTTAACTTTAATTTTTAATAATTTATACAAAGGATGTAGAATTGTGGAGATATTTGGTACAAATTTAGCATAATAATTGACTAAGCCCAAAAAAGATTTTAATTGCGAAATATTTTGCGGAACTGGAGCATCTTTAATTGCTCTTATTTTATCTTCGGATGTGTGTAAACCATCCTTATCAATGACATGACCAAGATAGGTTACTTTTGATTGAAAGAATTTACATTTATTTAGAGCTATCTTAAATCCTGCCCTTGACAATCTACTTAAAACATTTTCTAAATTTAATATATGTTCCTCTGTATTTCTGCCCGTGATCAAAATATCATCTAAAAATATGCTAACGCCGTCAAGACCTTGTAATACTGATTCCATAATCTTTTGAAACTTAGAGGGAGCACAAGAAACACCATAAGGTAAACGATTATACTGATACAAACCCTTGTGAGTACTAATAGTTACATATTGTTTGGATTTATTATCTAAACATACTTGCTGGTACGCTTGTGACAAATCTAAAGTTGAGAAATACGCGCCACCTTGCAAATTACAAAATATATCTTCGATTCGTGGGAGTGGGTGTTGATCTACTTCTACATGTGGGTTAATAGTAACTTTAAAGTCTCCACACACTCGCACGGAACCATCTTTCTTTAACACTGGCACGATGGGCGTGCCCCATGCACTGTAATCCACCGGTGAAATAATATTTAATTCTTGTAAACGATTTAATTCTGCTTCAACTTTAGATTTCAGTGCATGTGGCAGCGGTCGTGGTCTGAAAAATTTAGGACTAACATTATTATCTTTTAATTTTAAGGAAATCAGCCCTTGTTGAAAAGTTCCCAAACCTAGTGAGAATACTTTTGCAAATTTACTCTTTAAATTTTCTAAATGGTTTGACATTTTTACATAATTAAGTTCACATATACCTAAATTATACAATTTTAAAAAATCACGACCTAGAATTGGCGGGCCACCATTCTTAATTACAAAAATTGTTAATTTATTTATTCTGTCTTTATATTTAATATTTACATTTAATTGCCCTATTGGAAAAATTTTACTTCCATTGTAACAAAACAAATAGTTGTTAGTTGAATTTAACTTGATATTATTAAATTTCTGTTGCCATAACGACTGCGAAATGACAGAGACACTAGCACCAGTATCTATGTGAAAAATAATAGGAATGTTTTCTATATAAATTTCTAGAGTTATTGGCTTGTCATTACTGATGGTGTCTAATTTAAATAACTGTAAATTCGATTCTACATTGTCTACATTTACATTTGACTCTAAATAATGATGAGTTTGACTTTTATTGTTTGGTTGACAGCTGTTTTTATTTTTAAATTTGTTCTTTGTACAAACCGTTGAAATATGACCGTTATTGCCACAAAAATTGCAAGATTTATTCCGAAAAAAACACTTCTCTGATTCATGATTACTCTTGCCACACACTAAACACTTGATGGGTAGATCCGGCCTGCGGGGTGCAGGGCGGTTGCTTCTCGCTGCCTTGACAGCGCGAACCTGATGTAGCCCTGGCTCGGTTTTAACCTGCAGCGGATTGTAGTTGCCCGTGTTGGTGTTGGCTCTCGCCGCCTCTCTGGTGATGGCGATTTGCACCACCTGGATGAAGGTCACCGTCTTCTTCTCCTCAAAAAGTCTATCTTGGATTCCTCCCGGAAGAAATCCGACGATGAAACGGTCTCTTAAATTTGTCTCTATTTCGTTTGCTTCGAAATCACAGTCACTCGCGAGGTTTCTTACTCTCACTGCCCAATTATTTACTGTTTCTCCAACTAACATTTGAGCACTATGAAATTTATATCGTGCCGCGAATACCGATACAGCTGGTTTAAAATGTGTGTCCATTAATTCAATTAATTGTACGTAACTTTTTGTTTCCGGTTTATTTGGTATCGATAAGTTATAGATTAATTTATAAGCACTTTCACTGAGTATATTTAAAAGAATTGCGCGTTTTTTATTAACATCCGTTAAATTGTTTGCGGTGTAATAGTTTTCTAATCTTGCTTTAAAAATGTTCCAATCTCCGCACGTGGTATCAAACTCTCGCAAATGTCCTACCATGCCATACTTTTCTTCAGTCATATTTAAATATTTATTTATCAATCTTACGAAATTTAATAATTTAGAAAAATCCTCGTCGCCAGTTGTTGTGTATGGTAGGCTGATTTAGGATAAGATTTATTTAAATAATAGTCACTTATTTTTGTTATTTAAATTTATTTCTCGACACACATACATCACGAATACTAACCACTGACTGGCTGTTTGTCAGCGCAAACTCATAAATAAAAATACTTAATTATCTATTCATTAAATATTTGTATCCCACAATACAATACTGTAAATTGTTTTGCATACATTACAAATATGACAGTTTTAATACTTGAGAACAGCATTTTGTATGTTTTAGCATGTTGAAAACAGATAGTTTATCTTGATTTTGCAAACATAAGCCATTACACAACACGACATATACATGAGTATGACAGTTTAAATACTTGAAAACGGTGTTTTGTATGCTTTTGCATGCTTAAAACAGCAATTTTATCTTGATTTCACCAACATTATCCGTCATACACGACAGAAACATGAATAAGATAGTTTAAATACTTGAAAACAGCATTTTGTATGTTTTTGCAAACTGAAAACAGCTATTTTATCCTGATTTTGCAAACATAATCCAATACACACGACATAAACCTGAATATGACAGTTTAAATACTTGAAAACGGCGTTTTGTATGCTTCTGCATGCTTAAAACAGCAATTTTATCTTGATTTCACCAACATTAGTTATTATACACGACAGAAACATGAATATGACATTTTAAATACTTGAAAACAGCATTTTGTATGTTTTTACAAGATGAAAACAGCTATGTTATCTTGATTTTGCAAACATAAGCCATTACTCGCGACATATACATGAATACGACAGTTTAAATACTTGAAAACGGTGTTTTGTATGCTTTTTCATGCTTATAACAGCAATTTTATGTTGATTCACTAACATTAGCTATTATACACGACAGAAACATGAATATGACAGTTTTAATACTTGAGAACAGCATTTTGTATGTTTTTGCATGCTGAAAACAGATAGTTTATCTTGATTTTGCAAACATAAGCCATTACTCGCGACATATACATGAATACAACAGTTTAAATACTTGAAAACGGTGTTTTGTATGCTTTTTCATGCTTATAACAGCTATTTTATGTTGATTCACCAACATTAGCTATTATACACGACAGAAACATGAACATGACAGTTTAAATACTTTAAAACAGCATTTTGTATGTTTTTTCAAGCTGAAAACAGCTATTTTATCTTCATTTTGCAAACATAAGCCATTATACACGACATATACATGAATATGACAGTTTATATACTTGAAAACGGTGTTTTGTTTGCTTTTGCATGTTTATAACAGCAATTTTATCTTGATTTCACCAACATTAGCCATTATACACGACAGAAACATAAATATGACAGTTTATATACTTGAAAGCAGCATTTTGTATGTTTTCGCAAGCTGAAAACAGCTATTTTATCTTGATTTTGCAAACATAAGCCATTACACACGACATATACATGAATATAAGAGTTTAAATACTTGAAAACGGTGTTTTTTATGTTTCTGCATGCTTAAAACAGCAATTTTATCTTGATTTTGCAAACATAAGCCATTACACACGACATATACATGAATATGACAGTATAAATACTTGAAAACGGTGTTTTGTTTGCTTTTGCATGATTAAAACAGCAATTTTATCTTGATTTCATCATCATTACCCATTATACACAACAGAAATATGAATATGACAGTTTAAATATTAAAAACAGCATTTTGTATGTTTTTGCAAGCTGAAAACAGCTATTTTATCTTGATCTTGCAAACATAAGCCATAACATACGACATATACATGAATATGACAGTATAAATATTTGAAAACGGTGTTTTGTATGCTTTTGCATGTTTAAAACAGCAATTTTATCTTGATTTCACCAACATTAGCCATTATACACGACAGAAACATGAATATGACAGTTTAAATACTTGAAAACAGCATTTTGTATGTTTTTGCAAGCTGAAAACAGCTATTTTATCTTGATTTTGCAAACATAAGCCATTACTCACGACATATACATGAATATGACAGTTTAAATACTTGAAAACGGTGTTTTGTATGCTTTTTCATGCTTATAACAGCAATTTTATGTTGATTCACCAACATTAGCCATTATACACGACAAAAACATGAACATGACCGTTTAAATATTTGAAAACAACATTTTGTATGTTTTTGTAAGCTGAAAACAGCTATTTTATCTTGATATTGCAAACATAAGCCATTAAACACGACATATACATGAATATGACAGTTTAAATACTTGAAAACGGTGTTTTTTATGCTTTTTCATGCTTATAACAGCAATTTTATGTTGATTAACCAACATCAGCTATTATACACGACAGAAACATGAATATGACAGTTTTAATACTTGAAAACAGCATTTTGTATGTTATTGCAAGCTGAAAGCAGATATTTTATCTTGATTTTGCAAACATAAGCCATTACACACGACATATACATGAATATGACAGTTTATGTACTTGAAAACGGTGTTTTTTTATGCTTTTGCATGCTTAAAACAACATTTTTATCTTGATTTTACCAACATTAGCCATTATACAAGACAGAAATATGAATATGATAGTTTAAATACTTGAAAACAGTATTTTGTATGTTTTTGCATGCTAAAAACAGCTAATTTATCTTGATTTCGCAAACATAAGCCATTACACACGACATGTACATGAATATGAGAGTTTAAATACTTGAAAACGGTGTTTTTTATGCTTCTGCATGCTTAAAACAGCAATTTTATCTTGATTGCACCAGCATTAGCCATTATACACAAAAGAAACATAAATATGACAGTTTGTGTACATGAAAACAGCATTTTGTATGTTTCTGCAAGCTGAAAACAGCTATTTTTTCTTGATTTTGCAATCATACGCCATTACACACGACATATACATGAATATGACAGTTTAAATACTTGAAAACGGTGTTTTGTGTTCTTTTGCATGCTTAAAACAGCAATTTTATCTTGATTTCAGCAAAATTAGCCGTTATATACGACAGAAACATGAATAAGACAGTTTAAATACTTGAAAACAGCATTTTGTATGTTTTTGCAAGCTGAAAACAGCTATTTTATCTTGATTTTGCAAACATAAGCCATTCCACACGACATATGCATGAATATGACAGTTTAAATACTTGAAAACGATGTTATGTATGCTTTTGCATACAGAAATTTTATCTTGATTTCACCAACATTAGCCAATATACACGACAGAAACATGAACATGACAGTTTAAATACTTAAAAACAGCATTTTGTATGTTTTTGCAAGCTGAAAACAGCTTTTTTATCTTGATTATGCAAACATAAGCCATTTCACACGACATATACATGAATATGACAGTTTAATACTTTTAACCTTAATCTTGTATTATTTCCCATGGCCTTTTTAATAGCATTTTTCAGAAGCTGGGTGAAAAGGCGGTGACGTCATATGTTTAATACCATTTTTAAGTAAGAAAATTTGAAATTCTTGGGACGTGAATTGTTTAGCATTGTCTGATACAATTGTGCGGGGTAATCCAAAACGAGCGAAACAACTTCGCAAAGCTTCTATTGTCGCATCGGATGTAATTGATGAGACAATAAATACCTCTATCCATTTTGAATGTGCGTCCAAAATTATCAGAAAATATTTATTTAAAAATGGGCCCATGTAATCGATTTGTAATCGACTCCATGGTTCGGTCGGCCATGGCCAGGGGTTAAGTTCTACTTTTGGTGGGGAATTTCTATTTACTTCACAAGATGTACAATTTTGTGCTAAATGCTCTATATTTTTATCTAATCCTGGCCACCAAAAATAAGAACGAGCAATACTTTTCATTTTCTCTATTCCCATATAAGAATTGTGTAATTCATTTAATAATTTCGTTCTTAAAGTTTCCGGGATGATTAAACGATTATTCCATAGTAAACAGTCATCCTGAATTCTTAGCTCATTGCGCCGCCTATGGTAAACATTCATTTCGTTAGCAATGTCAAGGACCTTCGGCCATCCATTACTCACGAATTTTAAAACATCATTTAATAATTTATCATTTTTCATTGCCTCTTTTACAGACTGGAAATTTATAGGAAACTCCGCTTCCATGCTTATAAGAGCAATTTTATCTTGATTTCACCAACATTAGCCATTATACACGACAGAAACATGAATATGACAGTTTATATACTTGAAAGCAGCATTTTGTATGTTTTCGCAAGCTGAAAACAGCTATTTCATCTTGATTATGCAAACATAAGCCATTACACACGACATATACATGAATATGACAGTTTATATACTTGAAAACGGTGTTTTTTTATGCTTTTGCATGCTTAAAACAACATTTTTATCTTGATTTCACCAACATTAGCCATTATACACGACAGAAACATGAATATGATAGTTTAAATACTTGATAACAGCATTTTGTATGTTTTTGCATGCTAAAAACAGCTATTTTATCTTGATTTCGCAAACATAAGCCATTACACACGACATATACATGAATATGAGAGTTTAAATACTTGAAAACGGTGTTTTTTATGCTTCTGCATGCTTAAAACAGCAATTTTATCTTGATTTCAGCAACATTAGCCGTTATATACGACAGAAACATGAATAAGACAGTTTGTATACATTCAAACAGCATTTTGTATGTTTCTGCAAGCTGAAAACAGCTATTTTATCTTGATTTTGCAATCATACGCCATTACACACGACATATACATGAATATGACAGTTTAAATACTTGAAAACGGTGTTTTGTGTGCCTTTGCATGCTTAAAACAGCAATTTTATCTTGATTTCAGCAACATTAGCCGTTATATACGACAGAAACATGAATAAGACAGTTTAAATACTTGAAAACAGCATTTTGTATGTTTTTGCAAGCTGAAAACAGCTATTTTATCTTGATTTTGCAATCATAAGCCATTCCACACGACATATGCATGAATATGACAGTTTAAATACTTGAAAACGATGTTATGTATGCTTTTGCATACAGAAATTTTATCTTGATTTCACCAACATTAGCCAATATACACGACAGAAACATGAACATGACAGTTTAAATACTTAAAAACAGCATTTTGTATGTTTTTGCAAGCTGAAAACAGTCATTTTATCTTGATTTTACAAACATACGCCATTTCACATGACATATACATGAATATGGCAGTTTAAATACTTGAAAACAGCATTTTGTATGTTTTTGCAAGCTGAAAACAGCTATTTTATCTTGATTTTGTAAACATAAGCCATTACACACGACATATACATGATTATGACAGTTTACATACTTGAAAACGGTGTTTTGTTTGCTTTTGCATGCTTATACAGCAATTTTATCTTAATTTCACCAACATTAGCCATTATACACGACATAAACATGAATATGACAGTTTACATACTTGAAAGCAGCATTTTGTGTGTTTTCGCAAGCTGAAAACAGATATTTTATCTTGATTTTGCAAACATAAGCCATTACACTTGACATATATATGAATATGACAGTTTATATACTTGAAAACGGTGTTTTTTTATGCGTTTGCATGCTTAAAACAACATTTTTATCTTGATTTCACCAACATTAGCCATTATACACGACAGAAACATGAATATGATAGTTTAAATACTTGAAAACAGCATTTTGTATGTTTTTGCAAGCTATAAACAGCTATTTTATCTTGATTTCGCAAACATAAGCCATTACACACGACATATACATGAATATGAGAGTTTAAATACTTGAAAACGGTGTTTTTTATGCTTCTGCATGCTTAAAACAGCAATTTTATCTTGATTGCACCAGCATTAGCCATTATACACGACAGAAACATAAATATGACAGTTTATATACATGAAGACAGCATTTTGTATGTTTCTGCAAGCGGAAAACAGCTATTTTATCTTGATTTTGCAAACATACGCCATTACACACGACATATACATGAATATGACAGTTTAAATACTTGAAAACGATGTTTTGTGTGCTTTTGCATGCTTAAAACAGCAATTTTATCTTGATTTCAGCAACATTAGCCGTTATACACGACAGAAACATGAATAAGACAGTTTAAATACTTGAAAACAGCATTTTGTATGTTTTTGCAAGCTGAAAACAGTTATTTTATCTTTATTTTACAAACCTACGCCATTTAACATGACATATACATGAATATGGCAGTTTAAATTCTTGAAAACAGCATTTTGTATGTTTTTGCAAGCTATAAACAGCTATTTTATCTTGATTTCGCAAACATAAGCCATTACACACGACATATACATGAGTATGAGAGTTTAAATACTTGAAAACGGTGTTTTGTTTGCTTTTGCATGCTTATAACAGCAATTTTATCTTGATTTCACCAACATTAGCCATTATACACGACAGAAACATGAATATGACAGTTTATATACTTAAAAGCAGCATTTTGTATGTTTTCGCAAGCTGAAAATAGCTATTTTATCTTGATTTTGCAAACCTAAGCCATTACGCACGACATAAACATGAATATGACAGTTTATATACTTGAAAACGGTGTTTTTTTATGCTTTTGCATGCTTAAAACAACATTTTTATCTTGATTTCACCAACATTAGCCATTATACACGACAGAAACATGAATATGATAGTTTAAATACTTGAAAACAGCATTTTGTATGTTTTTGCAAGCTAAAAACAGCTATTTTATCTTGATTTCGCAAACATAAGCCATTACACACGACATATACATGAGTATTAGAGTTTAAATACTTGAAAACTGTGTTTTTTATGCTTCTGCATGCTTAAAACAGCAATTTTATCTTGATTGCACCAGCATTAGCCATTAAACACGACAGAAACATAAATATGACCGTTTATATACATGAAAACAGCATTTTGCATGTTTCTGCAAGCTGAAAGCAGCTATTTTATCTTGATTTTGCAAACGTACGCCATTACACACGACATATACATGAATATGACAGTTTAAATACTTGAAAACGGTGTTTTGTGTGCTTTTACATGCTTAAAACAGCAATTTTATCTTGATTTCAGCAACATTAGCCGTTACTTGAATATGACAGTCTATATACTTGAAAACGGTGTTTTGCATGCTTTTTCATGCTTATAACAGCAATTTTATCTTGATTTCACCAACATTAGCCAATTTACACGACAGAAACATGAATATGACAGTTTAAATACTTAAAAACAGCATTTTGTATGTTTTTGCAAGCTGAAAACAGCTATTTTATCTTGATTTTACAAACATACGTCATTTCACATGACATATACATGAATATGGCAGTTTAAATACTTGAAAACAGCATTTTGTATGTTTTTGCAAGCTGAAAACAGCTATTTTATCTTGATTTTGCAAACATAAGCCATTACACACGACACATACATGAATATGACAGTTTAAATATTTGAAAACTGCGTTCTGAATGCTTTTGCATGCTTAAAACAGCAATTTTATCTTGATTTCACCATCATTACCCATTATACACAACAGAAATATGAATATGACAGTTTAAATACTTGCAAACAGCATTTTGTATGTTTTTGGAAGCTGAAAGCAGCTATTTTATCTTGATTTTGCAAACATAAGTCATTACACACGACATATACCTGAATATGACAGTTTAAATACTTGAAAACGGCGTTTTGTATACTTTTGCATGCTTAAAACAGCAATTTTATCTTGATTTCACCAACATTCAATTGAAGTTGTTTAGTGTGAAGCACGTGTATTTTTTGTCTGCTAGTTATAGCAAATTGTAGTGGTTTTTTGTACTTTAAACTTTTCTTAATTGTAACAAGTGTGTGGCATAATTCTTGTGCTATCGTTTTATACATTTGATATAGTGTCAACATTGTGTACAGTGTGTGAATTTGAGTTTTTGTGTAAAAAAGAGTATAAAACCTATTGCAAAAATATTAAAAATTAAAAGTTCCTAATTAAACACGCTTGAACCTTGAGTATCAGCTGACGATGTCGAAGTCATGCAGAAAGTGTCAACGACCTGTAGGCGGCAACAGAAACCCAGGCGTTAAATGTTTTAAATGCAGTGCGATATATCATCCCATCTGTATGAATATCACCGACGAAAAACTTAAATCTATTGAATCACAAGAATTCTCTTGGAAGTGTGAAAAGTGTCGTAAAGATTCTAAAACTAATACTTCTATTGTTAATGATGACAGTGATACAAATGAAATACTGAAATCCTCTAATTTAAATGACATCGGAGAATTACTAACTAAATTCAAGAGTGAATTATTGCAGCAGATGAACGATAAACTTGATACAATAACCAAATCAATTAGTTTCTGCTGTGACAAAATTACTGATTTTGAATTTAAATTAAAAGATTTGGAAAACAAAGTAAATACACATGAGAAAATTAAGACCGAAAATGTTGTACTTAAAACTAATATTAAAAAACTTGAAAATAGAATAAATGATATCGAGCAATATTCCAGATTAAATAATATCGTTATACATAATATCCCGGAGAATAAATCTGAAAATATAAACAATATAATTTTAAATATGAGTAAGAGCTTTGGTGTAAATGTTACAATTGATCATCTGGACGCAGCGCACAGATTACCTAAAACCAGGAAAGATAAGAAACCAGCTTTAATTGTTGCCAAGTTTAATTCGCGAATTGTTAAAGATGAATTTCTTGCTGCGGTTAAACAAAATAAAAATCTGACAACTAAATTATTCTTTCCAAATGATGCTGAAAACAGAATCTTTGTTACTGACCATCTTTCACCATACAATAATGCTCTATTTAAAAATACTCGTGAAACACTTAGAAATAAAGGATATAAATATATATATATATATATATATATATATATATATATATATATATATATATATATATATGGACCAAAAACTGTAAAATATTTGCTCGGAAAGATGATAATGCCCGTATCGTTCACATTAACCGCGAGGAAGACATTTTAAAACTTTAATCACCTTTAATAAAATACTTCTTATTATAATTTATTATTAAATTATGGTACTGTCAATCTACTATCAAAATGTGCGTGGTTTAAGAACCAAAACTAACGAATTACGTCTAAATATTTGTGAAAGTGATTATGACATTATTTGTCTCACAGAAACTAATCTAAATTCCAGTATAAATGACAGTGAACTTTTCCCTACTGAATTTAATGTTGAGCGAAGAGACAGATCCTCATCTAGTTCTACCAAATCAGATGGCGGTGGTGTCCTCATTGGGATCCGCAACAGACTGCCCCATACTACAATGAACGAGTGGCACAATATTCACTTTACCTTGTATATTTGTTGTGTATATTTGCCACCTGGTGACGTTAGTGCGCTTAATATCTTTTTGAACAAATTATCAACAATAATAGACAGCAATGCAAATAGTAAATTTTTAGTTTGCGGTGACTTCAATTTGCCATATTTAAAATGGAACTTGCAAGACAATGTATCATACCTTTCGCCTTCTACCTCTAACTATAAACCAGACAATGATCTTGTTGATACTATTTCATACTGCAGTATTAATCAATTCAATAACATTAACAATAAGAATAATAGAATATTAGATTTAGTTTTCTCAAATAATGATCATATCCAAGTATTTGAATGTAACAATCCTTTAAGTAAATTAGATTACCAGCATCATCCTCCATTAGATATATATTTCCATGTAAAAGTAAATGATAGTTTAGAACAAAATTCTAGAAAAATGTATAAATATAATTCTGCCAATTATGATGATATTAATAATCACTTCAAACAAATAAACTGGTCCAATGTGTTTTATGGCCTCAATGTAGATGAATCAGTATCGGAATTCTATAAAATTATAAGATCATGTATTGACCAATACGTTCCCACTAAATATATTGGTTCTAAAATATATCCTGTCTGGTTTATCCCGGAACTAATAAAATTAATTAAAGAGAAAAATAAAGCCCACAAAAAATTTAAAATCTATAAGACCAAAATTTTGTATAATGAATTCTTTTTGTTGAGGAAACGGTTTAAACTTATAAAACAGAAATGTTTCGACGATTATGTTTCTAATATAGAAAGGCAAATACCTGAAAACTGTAAAAAATTTTGGTCTTATATCTCGTCCACAAATAAAAAATCTGTAAATGTACCTAAAACTATGCATTATAATCAATTTACTAGTAATAGTGGTATGGAGGCTTGTAATTTGTTTTCCAAATATTTTGAATCCGTATTTGTTCCTAGTGATGTAAACAATAGTTCTTGCGATATTAATCATAACAATTCATTCCCTCACTTAAACTGTATAGAAATTACCGATGACATGGTCCAAAATGCTCTATTAAATCTTGATGTGAATAAAGGTGCGGGTCCAGATGATATCCCTGCCATTTTTATAAAAAAATGTGCCACTACATTGTGCACGCCCCTAGCTATAATTTACAGAAAATCCTTACATGATTGTCATTTCCCTAATGCATGGAAAGTTGCCTACGTAGTACCAGTATTTAAAAACGGTAGCAAAAACCTAATAGAAAATTATAGACCAATTTCTAAACTTTGTGTTTTCGAGAAAATTTTTGAAAAAATTATTTATAAGGAGTTATATTCTACAATGAAACATTACATCATTCCCCAACAACATGGTTTCGTTTCTGGCCGATCCATAGAAACAAATCTATTAGAATATTGCGAATATATATTACAAGCCATGGATAATCAAGTAGAAGTTGATGTCATCTACACCGACTTCAGTAAGGCATTTGATAAAATACCGCATCATCTACTCATTTCCAGACTTTCTGAAGTTGGTGTGGGCGGAGATTTGTTGAACTGGTTTAAATCTTATCTATCGAACAGAAAGCAACGTGTTGTTTTGAATGGATTCAAATCTAACGATGTGCACGTTACATCAGGTGTACCACAGGGTTCTCATCTTGGACCCCTACTTTTCATTCTTTTTATTAACAATATCTCAGAATGTTTCAAATTTGCTAAATTTATTATGTTTGCCGATGGCTTAAAGATTTACCATACAATTGAAAGTGAGAATGATCTCCATGCTATGCAGGATGATCTTAACAGATTCGTGGAATATTGTAGCAATCATAAATTAATACTTAACATATCCAAATGTAGTTAAGTGAAATTCACAAGAAACAGAAATAATTTCAATTATAATTACCATTTGGATGGAAATATAATTAATAAAGTTTACAGCATTAGAGATTTAGGTGTTTTATTTGACAGTAAATTCATGTTCGACCAACATATAGATAACATTGTTAAAAAAGCTTTCAAGATGCTTGGCTTTCTAATAAGAGCAAGGTCAAATTTCAAGCATCCATCCACACTGTTATTCTTATATTATAGTCTAGTTAGAAGTCAATTAGAATTTGCCTCTATATGTTGGAGTCCATGGTATACAATTTATATAAATAGGATAGACAAAATTCAAAATAAATTTCTAAGATTTTTAAGATACAGGTTTCCAGCATATAGAGTAAATCTACTAAATTTGGATAGCAGAAGAAAACTTAAAGACCTCACTTTTCTTTATAAACTTTTTCAAAATTCTATCGATTCACCATACTTACTATCCAAATTTAATTTCAAAATTCGTAGCCATAATTCTAGGTATCATAATCTGTTTGCCATTGGTCGCTGTAAAACAAACTCATTTCTTAATTCTCCTGTTATTAGAATAAGCAATACATTTAACGAACTAAACACCAAATTCAATTTACCGGATATATTTTCAACTTCATTGTTAACCTTTAAACGTTGTTTAAGTAGATTTCTTAGTTAATGTATTTATATATAATTACTTATTTTATTTTTCTTTATATGTTTGATAAATTATTCATAGTCTTTGTACTCACTTTGTAACTTGAGGCTCTCTTTTATTGGGACTTGTCCTGTTGAGAGCCCGAATTCCAATAAATAAATAAATAAATAAATAAAACATTAGCCAATATACACGACAGAAAAATGAACATGACAGTTTAAATACTTAAAAACAGCATTTTGTATGTTTTTGCAAGCTGAAAACAGCTATTTTATCTTGATTTTGCAAACATAAGCCATTTCACACGACATATACATGAATATGACAGTTTAAATACTTTTAAACGGTGTTTTGTTTACTTTTGCATGCTTAAAACTTCAATTTTATCTTGATTTCACCAAAATTAGCCGTTATACATGACAGATACATGAATATGACAGTTTAAATACTTTAAAACAACATTTTGTATGTTTTTGCAAGCTGAAAACAGCTATTTTATCTTGATTTTACAAACATACGCCATTTCACATGACATATACATGAATATGGCAGTTTAAAAACTTGAAAACAGCATTTTGTATGTTTTTGCAAGCTGAAAACAGCTATTTTATCTTGATTTTGCAAACATAAGCCATGACACACGACATATACATGAATATGACAGTTTAAATACTTGAAAACCGTGTTTTGTTTGCTTTTGCATGCTTATAACAGCAATTTTATCTTGATTTCACCAACATTAGACGTTATACACGACAGAAACATGAATATGACAGTTTTAATACTTGAGAACAGCATTTTGTATGTTTTTGCATGCTGAAAACAGCTAGTTTATCTTGATTTTGCAAACATAAGCCATTACACACGACATATACATGAATATGATAGTTTAAGTACTTGAAAACGGTGTTTTGTACGCTTTTGCATGCTTAAAACAGCAATTTTATCTTGATTTCAGCAACATTAGCCGTTATACAAAGACAGAAACATGAATAAGACAGTTTAAATACTTGAAAACAGCATTTTGTATGTTTTTGCAAGCTGAAAACAGCTATTTTATCTTGATTTTGCAAACATAAGCCATTAAACACGACATATACATGAATATGATAGTTTAGATACTTGAAAACGGTGTTTTGTATGCTTTTTCATGCTTATAACAGCAATTTTATGTTGATTCACCAACATTAGCTATTATACACGACAGAAACATTAATATGATAGTTTAAATACTTGAAAACAGCATTTTGTATGTTTTTGCAAGCTGAAAATAGCTATTTTATCTTGATTTTGCAAACATAAGCCATTACACACGACATATACATGAATATGGCAGTTTAAATACTTGAAAACGATGTTATGTATGCTTTTGCATGAATAAAATAGCAATTTTATCATGATTTCACCAACATTAGCCAATATACATGACAGAAACCTGAACATGACAGTTTAAATACTTGAAAACAGCATTTTGTATGGTTTTGCAAGCTGAAAACAGCTATTTTATCTTGATTTTGCAAACATAAGCCATTAAACACGAAATATACATGAATATGACAGTTTATATACTTAAAAACGGTGTTTTGTTTGCTTTTGCATGCTTAAAACAGCAATTTTATCTTGATTTCACCAACATTAGCCATTATACACGACAGAAATATAAATATGACAGTTTAAATACTAAAAAACGGTGTTTTGTATGCTTTTTCATGCTTATACCAGCAATTTTATGTTGATTCACCAACATTAGCCATTATACACGACAGAAACATAAATATGACAGTTTTAATACTTGAGAACAGCATTTTGTATGTTTTTGCATGCTGAAAACAGCTAGTTTATCTTGATTTTGCAAACATAAGCCATCACACACGACATATACATGAATATGACAGTTTAAGTACTTGAAAACGATGTTATGTATGCTTTTGTATGCTTAAAACAGCAATTTTATCTTGATTTCAGCAACATTAGCCGTTATACACGACAGAAACATGATTGAGACAGTTTAAATACTTGGAAACAGCATTTTGTAAGTTTTTGCAAGCTGAAAACAGCTATTTTATCTTGATTTTGCAAACATAAGCCATTACACACGACATATACATGAGTATGACAGTTTAAATACTTGAAAACGATGTAATGTTTGTTTTGCATGCTTAAAACAGCAATTTTATCTTGATTTCACCAACATTAGCCAATATACACGACAGAAACATGAGCATGATAGTTTAAATACTTTAAAACAGCATTTTGTATGTTTTTGCAAGCTGAAAACAGCTATTTTATCTTCATTTTGCAAACATAAGCCATTATACACGACATATACATGAATATGACAGTTTAAATACTTGAAAACGATGTTATGTTTGTTTTGCATGCCTAAAATAGCAATTTTATCTTGATTTCACCAACATTAGCCATTATACACGACAGAAACATAAATATGACAGTTTAAATACTTAAAAACAGCATTTTGTATGTTTTTACAAGCTGAAAACAGCTATTTTATCTTGATTTTGCAAACATTAGCCATTTCACATGACATATACATGAATATGACAGTTTAAATACTTGAAAACGGTGTTTTGTATGCTTTTGCATGTTTAAAACAGCAATTTTATCTTCATTTCACCAACATTAGCCATTATACACGACAGAAACATGAATATGAGGGTTTAAATACTTGAAAACAGCATTTTGTATGTTTTTGCAAGCTAAAAACAGCTATTTTATCTTGATTTCGCAAACATAAGCCATTACACACGACATATACATGAATATGACAGTTTAAATACTTGAAAACGGTGTTTTTTATGCTTCTGCATGCTTAAAACAGCAATTTTATCTTGATTTTGCAAACATAAGCCATTACACACGACATATACATGAATATGACAGTTTAAATACTTGAAAACGGTGTTTTGTATGCTTTTGCAAACTTGAAACAGCAATTTTATCTTGATTTCACCAACATTAGCCATTATACACGACAGAAACATGAATATGACAGTTTAAATACTTGAAAACAGTATTTTGTATGTTTTCGCAAGATGAAAATAGCTATTTTATCTTGATTTTGCAAACATAAGCCATTTCACACGACATATTCATGAATATGACAGTTTAAATACTTAAAAACTGTGTTTTGTATCCTTCTGCATGTTTAAAACAGCAATTTTATCTTTATTACACCACCATTAGCAATTATACACGACAGAAAATTGAATATGACAGTTTAAATACTTTAAAGTAGCATTTTGTATGTTTTCGCAAGATGAAAACTGCAATTTTATCTTGATTGCACCAACATTAGCCATTATAAACGACAGAAACATAAATATGACAGTTTAAATACATGAAAACAGCATTTCGTATGTTTTTGCAAGCTGAAAACAACTATTTTATCTTGATTTTGCAAACATAAGCCATTACACACGACATATGCATGAATATGACAGTTTAAATACTTAAAAACAGCATTTTGTATGTTTTTGCAACTTGAAAACAGCTATTTTATCTTGATTTTGCAAACATAAGCCATTACACACGACATATACATGAATATGACAGTTTATATACTTGAAAATGGTGTTTTGTATGCTTTTGCATGCATATAACAGCAATTTTATCTTGATTTTACCGATATTAGCCATTATACACGACAGAAACATGAATATGACAGTCTAAATACTTAAAAACAGCATTTTGTATGTTTTTAAAAGCTGAAAACAGCTATTTTGTCTTGATTTTGCAAACATACGCCATTTCACATGCCATATAATAATAATAATAATAATAATAATAATAATAATAAAGATATTTATTTCCAAAGACACAAAACAGTGTATAGAAAGCGTCAAAAAATACATAAAAAATTTAATACATGCTTATGCTTATGATATGTTTATATGCTGAAATATTCTTCTAGAGTGTAAATAGTATGGAGGATTATATATTATATTATAATATTTTTTTAGTTCTTTTCTAAAATGTTTTAAGTTATTAATTTGTTTTAAACTCTCAGGTAATTTATTAAACAATTTTAAACCAAATATTTCAGGAGAATTTTTAACAACATTTAGTTTGGCTACCGGTGCATAGAAATTATTATTATGCCTAGTGTTATAATTATGAATATCAAATGTCTTTGCAAAAGTATTTTGGTTTTTGAAAATAAAAATGCAAGTTTCATAAATATACAAACTTATAACAGTTAAGATGTTGAATTTTTTATAAAATTCACGACATGAATATAAGTAACTGACTCCAGCTAAACAACGAATAATTCGTTTTTGGGCAATAAATACTTTTTTATTAGCACTTGAATTTCCCCATAAACATATCCCATATCTCATACGAGACTCTACACTTGCATAATAAAACATAAGAAGTTGGCTAATATTTAAGTATTGCTTTAGATGACGAAATTGATAACAAACAATATTTAATTTACTGACAAGTTCATTACAATGGAGATTCCAATTCAAGTTTTCTGTTACAGTGAGACCTAATATACGGGTTGAAGTACAACTTTCTAAATGATTATCATCAAACTGAATATTTACTTGAATGTCATTATTTTTAGGACTTATTGTATGAAAACGAATAATATTAGTTTTATTGTCATTTAAAAACAGTTTATTTGTAGAGCACCAAGTGCTTAAAGAGTGTATATTTAAATTACATTTATCAATTAGAGAAGATTTACTTTTATCAGAAATTAAAAGAGTGGTATCGTCGGCGTACATGATAGATTCACATTCATTAGTAAGAGCGGCACATAAATCATTAATAAAGATAATGAAAAGAATTGGGGCAAGCACTGTGCCCTGAGGCAAACCAACGTTAATTTTTGTTAAATCGGAATTAGCAACATTATTTGATGTATTATTAAAATGATTAATCGAAACAAACTGCAGTCTATCGGTTAGAAAAGAAGAAATCCAGTTTAACGCAACGCCACGTATACCCATAATATACATGAATATGGCAGTTTAAATACTTGAAAACAGCATTTTGTATGTTTTTGCAAGCTGAAAACAGCTATTTTATCTTGATTTTGTTAACATAAGCCATTACACACGACATATACATGAATATGTCAGTTTAAATACTTGAAACGGCGTTTTGTATGCTTCTGCATGCTTATGATTTCATCATCATTACCCATTATACACAACAGAAATATGAATATGACAGTTTAAATATTGAAAACAGCATTTTGTATGTTTTTGCAAGTTAAAAACAGCTATTTTATCTTGATCTTGCAAACATGAGCCATAACATACGACATATACATGAATACGACAGTTTAAATACTTGAAAACGGTGTTTTGTATGCTTTTGCATGCTTAAAACAGCAATTTTATCTTGATTTCACCAACATTAGCCATTATACAAGACAGAAACATGAATATGACAGTTTAAATACTTGCAAACAGCATTTTGTATGTTTTTGCAAGCTGAAAACAGCTTTTTTATCTTGATCTTGCAAACATGAGCCATAACATACGACATATACAGTTTAAATACTTTAAAACGGTGTTTTGTATGCTTTTGCATGCCTAAAACAGCAATTTTTTCTTGATTTCACCAACATTAGTCGTTATACACGACAGAAACATGAATAAGTTAGTTTAAATACTTGAAAACAGCATTTTGAAAGTTTTTGCAAGCTGAAGACAGCTATTTTATCTTGATTTTGCAAACATAAGCCATTACACACGACATATACATGAATATGACAGTTTAAATACTTGAAACGGCGTTTTGTATGCTTCTGCATGCTTATGATTTCATCATCATTACCCATTATACACAACAGAAATATGAATATGACAGTTTAAATATTGAAAACAGCATTTTGTATGTTTTTTCAAGTTAAAAACAGCTATTTTGTCTTGATTTTGCAAACATAAGCCATTTCACATGCCATATAATAATAATAATAATAATAATAATAATAAAGATATTTATTTCCAAAGACACAAAACAGTGTATAGAAAGCGTCAAAAAATGCATAAAAAATTTAATACATGCTTATGCTTATGATATGTTTATATGCTGAAATATTCTTCTAGAGTGTAAATAGTATGGAGGATTATATATTATATTATAATATTTTTTTAGTTCTTTTCTAAAATGTTTTAAGTTATTAATTTGTTTTAAACTCTCAGGTAATTTATTAAACAATTTTAAACCAAATATTTCAGGAGAATTTTTAACAACATTTAGTTTGGCTACCGGTGCATAGAAATTATTATTATGCCTAGTGTTATAATTATGAATATCAAATGTCTTTGCAAAAGTATTTTGGTTTTTGAAAATAAAAATGCAAGTTTCATAAATATACAAACTTATAACAGTTAAGATGTTGAATTTTTTATAAAATTCACGACATGAATATAAGTAACTGACTCCAGCTAAACAACGAATAATTCGTTTTTGGGCAATAAATACTTTTTTATTAGCACTTGAATTTCCCCATAAACATATCCCATATCTCATACGAGACTCTACACTTGCATAATAAAACATAAGAAGTTGGCTAATATTTAAGTATTGCTTTAGATGACGAAATTGATAACAAACAATATTTAATTTACTGACAAGTTCATTACAATGGAGATTCCAATTCAAGTTTTCTGTTACAGTGAGACCTAATATACGGGTTGAAGTACAACTTTCTAAATGATTATCATCAAACTGAATATTTACTTGAATGTCATTATTTTTAGGACTTATTGTATGAAAACGAATAATATTAGTTTTATTGTCATTTAAAAACAGTTTATTTGTAGAGCACCAAGTGCTTAAAGAGTGTATATTTAAATTACATTTATCAATTAGAGAAGATTTACTTTTATCAGAAATTAAAAGAGTGGTATCGTCGGCGTACATGATAGATTCACATTCATTAGTAAGAGCGGCACATAAATCATTAATAAAGATAATGAAAAGAATTGGGGCAAGCACTGTGCCCTGAGGCAAACCAACGTTAATTTTTGTTAAATCGGAATTAGCAACATTATTTGATGTATTATTAAAATGATTAATCGAAACAAACTGCAGTCTATCGGTTAGAAAAGAAGAAATCCAGTTTAACGCAACGCCACGTATACCCATAATATACATGAATATGGCAGTTTAAATACTTGAAAACAACATTTTGTATGTTTTTGCAAGCTGAAAACAGCTATTTTATCTTGATTTTGTTAACATAAGCCATTACACACGACATATACATGAATATGTCAGTTTAAATACTTGAAACGGCGTTTTGTATGCTTCTGCATGCTTATGATTTCATCATCATTACCCATTATACACAACAGAAATATGAATATGACAGTTTAAATATTGAAAACAGCATTTTGTATGTTTTTGCAAGTTAAAAACAGCTATTTTATCTTGATCTTGCAAACATGAGCCATAACATACGACATATACATGAATACGACAGTTTAAATACTTGAAAACGGTGTTTTGTATGCTTTTGCATGCTTAAAACAGCAATTTTATCTTGATTTCACCAACATTAGCCATTATACAAGACAGAAACATGAATATGACAGTTTAAATACTTGCAAACAGCATTTTGTATGTTTTTGCAAGCTGAAAACAGCTTTTTTATCTTGATCTTGCAAACATGAGCCATAACATACGACATATACAGTTTAAATACTTTAAAACGGTGTTTTGTATGCTTTTTCATGCCTAAAACAGCAATTTTATCTTGATTTCACCAACATTAGTCGTTATACACGACAGAAACATGAATAAGTTAGTTTAAATACTTGAAAACAGCATTTTGAAAGTTTTTGCAAGCTGAAGACAGCTATTTTATCTTGATTTTGCAAACATAAGCCATTACACACGACATATACATGAATATGACAGTTTAAATACTTGAAAACGATGTTATGTATGCTTTTGCATGCTTAAAACAGCAATTTTATCTTTGTTTTCACCAACATTAACCATTATACATGACAGAAACATGAACATGACCGTTTAAATACTTGAAAACAGCATTTTGTATGTTTTTGCAAGCTGAAAACAGCTATTTTAACTTGATTTTGCAAACATAAGCCATTACACACGACATATACATGAATATGGCAGTTTAAACACTTGAAAACTATGTTATGTATGCTTTTTCATGAACAAAACAGCAATTTTATCTTGATTTCACCAACATTAGCCAATATACACGACAGAAACATGAACATGACAGTTTAAATACTTGAAAACAGCATTTTGTATGGTTTTGCAAGCTGAAAACAGCTATTTTATCTTGATTTTGCAAACATAAGCCATTAAACACGAAATATACATGAATATGACAGTTTATATACTTAAAAACGGTGTTTTGTTTGCTTTTGCATGCTTAAAACAGCAATTTTATCTTGATTTCACCAACATTAGCCATTATACACGACAGAAACATGAATATGACAGTTTAAATACTTAAAAACAGCATTTTGTATGTTTTTACAAGCTGAAAACAGCTATTTTATCTTGATTTTGCAAACATAAGCCATTTCACATGACATATACATGAATATGACAGTTTAAATACTTGAAAACGGTATTTAGTATGCTTTTGCATGTTTAAAACAGCAATTTTATCTTAATTTTACCAACATTAGCCATTATACACGACAGAAACATTCATATGACAGTTTAAATACATGAAAACTGCGTTTTGTATGCTTTTGCATGCTTAAAACAGGAATTTTATCTTGATTTTGCAAACATAAGCCATTACACACGACATATACATGAACATGACAGTTTAAATACTTGAAAACGATGTATTGTTTGCTTTTGAATGCTTAAAACAGCAATTTTATCTTAATTTCACCAACATTAGACGTTATACACGACAGAAACATGAATATGATAGTTTTATACTTGAAAACAGCATTTTGTATGTTTTTGCAAGCTGAAAACAGCTATTTTATCTTGATTTTGCAAACATAAGCCATTTCACACGACATATTCATGAATATGACAGTTTAAATACTTGAAAACGGTGTTTTGTATGCTTTTGCATGATTAAAACAGCAATTTTATTTTGATTTCACCAATTTTAGCCATTATACACGTCAGAAACATGAATATGACAGTTTAAATACTTGAAAACAGCATTTTGTATGTTTTTGCAAGCTGAAAACAGTTATTTTATCTTGATTTTGCAAACATAAGCCATTACTCACGACATATACATGAATATGACAGTTTAAATACTTGAAAACGGTGTTTTGTGTGGTTTTGCATGCTTAAAACAGCAATCTAATCTTGATTTCACCAACATTAGCCATTATACACGACAGAAATATGAATATGAGAGTTTAAATACTTGAAAACAGCATTTTGTATGTTTTTGAAAGCTAAAAACAGCTATTTCATCTTGATTTCGCAAACATAAGCCATTACACACGACATATACATGAATATGACAGTTCAAATACATGAAAACAGCATTTTGTATGTTTTTGCAAGCTTAAAACAGCTATTTTATCTTGATTTTGCAAACATAAGCCATTACACACGACATATACATGAATATGACAGTTTAAATACTTGAAAACGGTGTTTTGTATGCTTTTGCATGCTTAAAACAGCAATTTTATCTTGATTTCGCCAACATTAGCCATTATACACGACAGAAACATAAATATGACAGTTTAAATACTTGTAAACAGTATTTTGTATGTTTTCGCAAGCTGAAAACAGCTATTTTATCTTGATTTTGCAAACATAAGCCATTACACACGACATATACATGATTATGACAGTTTAAATACTTGAAAACGGTGTTTTGTATGCTTTTGCATGCTTAAAACAGCAATTTTATCTTGATTTCACCAACATTAGCCATTATACACGACAGAAACATGAATATCATAGTTTAAATACTTGAAAACAGCATTTTGTATGTTTTTGCAAGCTAAAAACAGCTATTTTATCTTGATTTTGCAAATATAAGCCATTACACACGACATATACATGAATATGACAGTTCATATACTTGATAACGGTGTTATGTATGCTTTTGCTTGCATAAAACAGCAATTTTATCTTGATTTCACCAACATTAGCCATTATACATGACAGAAACATGAACATGACCGTTTAAATACTCGAAAACAGCATTTTGTATGTTTTTGCAAGATGAAAACAGCTATTTTATCTTGATATTGCAAACATAAGCCATTTCACATGACATATACATGAATATGACAGTTTAAATACTTGAAAACGGTGTTTTGTTTGCTTTTGCATGCTTAAAACAGCAATTTTATCTTGATTTCAGCAACATTAGCCGTTATACACAACAGAAACATTAATAAGACAGTTTAAATACTTGAAAACAATATTTTGTATGTTTTTGCAAGCTGAAAACAGCTATTTTATCTTGATTTTGCAAACATAAGCTATTACACACGACATATACATGAATATGACACTTCAAATACTTGAAAACGATGTTATATATGCATTTGTATGCTTAAAACAGCAATCTAATCTTGATTTCACCAACATTAGCCATTATACACGACAGAAATATGAATATGAGAGTTTAAATACTTGAAAACAGCATTTTGTATGTTTTTGCAAACTAAAAACAGCTATTTCATCTTGATTTCGCAAACATAAGCCATTACACACGACATATACATGAATATGACAGTTCAAATACTTGAATACAGCATTTTGTATGTTTTTGCAAGCTTAAAACAGCTATTTTATCTTGATTTTGCAAACATAAGCCATTACACACGACATATACATGAATATGACAGTTTAAATACTTGAAAACGGTGTTTTGTATGCTTTTGCATGCTTAAAACAGCAATTTTATCTTGATTTCGCCAACATTAGCCATTATACACGACAGAAACATAAATATGACAGTTTAAATACTTGTAAACAGTGTTTTGAATGTTTTCGCAAGCTGAAAACAGCTATTTTATCTTGATTTTGCAAACATAAGCCATTACACACGACATATACATGATTATGACAGTTTAAATACTTGAAAACGGTGTTTTGTATGCTTTTGCATGCTTAAAACAGCAATTTTATCTTGATTTCACCAACATTAGCCATTATACACGACAGAAACATGAATATCATAGTTTAAATACTTGAAAACAGCATTTTGTATGTTTTTGCAAGCTAAAAACAGCTATTTTATCTTGATTTTGCAAATATAAGCCATTACACACGACATATACATGAATATGACAGTTCATATACTTGATAACGGTGTTTTGTATGCTTTTGCATGCTTAAAACTGCAATTTTATCTTGATTGCACCAACATTAGCCATTATAAGCGACAGAAACATAAATATGACAGTTTAAATACATGAAAACAGTATTTCGTATGTTTTTGCAAGCTGAAAACAACTATTTTATCTTGATTTTGCAAGCATAAGCCATTACACACGACATATACATGAATATAACAGTTTAAATACTTGAGAACAGCATTTTGTATGTTTTTGCAAGCTGAAAACTGCTATTTTATCTTATTTTGCAAACATAAGCCATTACACACGACATATACATGAATATGACAGTTTAAATACTTGAAATTGGTGTTTTGTATGCTTTTGCATGCTTAAAACAGCAATTTTAACTTGATTTTGCAAATATAAGCCATTACACACGACATATACATGAATATGACAGTTTAAATACTTGAAAACGATGTTATGTATGTTTTTGCTAGCATAAAACAGCAATTTTATCTTGATTTCACCAACATTAGCCATTATACATGACAGAAACATGAACATGACCGTTTAAATACTCGAAAACAGCATTTTGTATGTTTTTGCAAGATGAAAACAGCTATTTTATCTTGATATTGCAAACATAAGCCATTTCACATGACATATACATGAATATGACAGTTTAAATACTTGAAAACGGTGTTTTGTTTGCTTTTGCATGCTTAAAACAGCAATTTTATCTTGATTTCAGCAACATTAGCCGTTATACACAACAGAAACATTAATAAGACAGTTTAAATACTTGAAAACAATATTTTGTATGTTTTTGCAAGCTGAAAACAGCTATTTTATCTTGATTTTGCAAACATAAGCAATTACACACGACATATACATGAATATGAAAGTTTAAATACTTGAAAATGGTGTTTTGTATGCTTTTGCATGCTTAAAACAGCAGTTTTATCTTGATTTTGCAAACATAAGCCATTACACACGACATATACATGAATATGACAGTTTAAATACTTGAAAACGATGTTATGTATGCTTTTTCATGCTTAAAACAGCAATTTTATCTTGATTTCACCAATATTAGCCATTATACATGACAGAAACATGAACATGACCGTTTAAATACTTGAAAACAGCATTTTGTATGTTTTTGCAAGCTGAAAACAGCTATTTTATCTTGATTTTGCAAACATAAGCCATTTCACATGACATATACATGAATATGACAGTTTAAATACTTGAAAACGGTGTTTTGTGTGCTTTTGCATGCTTAAAACAGCAATTTTATCTTGATTTCACCAACATTAGCCATTATACACGACAGAAACATGAATATGATAGTTTAAATACTTGAAAACAGCATTTTGTATGTTTTTGCAAGCTAAAAACAGCTATTTTATCTTGATTTTGCAAACATAAGCCATTACACATGACATATACATGAATATGACAGTTCAAATACTTGAAAACGGTGTTTTGTATGCTTTTGCATGCTTAAAACTGCAATTTTATCTTGATTGCACCAGTATTAGCCATTATAAACGACAGAAACATAAATATGACAGTTTAAATAGATGAAAACAGCATTTCGTATGATTTTGCAAGCTGAAAACAATTACTTTATCATGATTTTGCAAACATAAGCCATTACACACGACATATACATGAATATGACAGTTTAAATACTTGAAAACGGTGTTTTGTATGCTTTTGCATGCTTAAAACTGCAATTTTATCTTGATTTCAGCAACATTAGCCATTATACACGACAGTAACATGAATAAGGCAGTTTAAATACTTGAAAACAGCATTTTGTATGTTTTTGCAAGCTGAAAACAGCTATTTTATCTTGATTGTGCAAACATAAGCCATTACACACGACAGACACATGAATATGGCAGTTTAAATACTTGAAAACGATGTTATGTATGCTTTTATATGCTTAAAACAGCAATTTTATCTTGATTTCACCAACATTAGCCAATATACACGACAGATACATGAACATAACAGTTTAAATACTTGAAAACAGCATTTTGTATGTTTTTGCAAGCTGAAAAAAGCTATTTTATCTTCATTTTGCAAACATAAGCCATTAAACACGACATACACATGAATATGACAGTTTATATACTTGAAAACGGTGTTTTGTGTGCTTTTGCATGCTTATAACAGCAATTTTATCTTGATTTTACCAACATTAGCCATTATACACGACGGAAATATGAATATGACAGTTTATATACTTGAAAGAAGCATTTTGTATGTTTTCGCAAGCTGAAAACAGCTATTTTATCTTGATTTTGCAAACATAAGCCATTTCACATGATATATACATGAATATGACAGTTTAAATACTTGAAAACGGTGTTTTGTGTGGTTTTGCATGCTTAAAACAGCAATCTTATCTTGATTTCACCAACATTAGCCATTATACACGACAGAAACATGAATATGAGAGTTTAAATACTTGAAAACAGCATTTTGTATGTTTTTGCAAGCTAAAAACAGCTATTTCATCTTGATTTCGCAAACATAAGCCATTACACACGACATATACATGAATATGACAGTTTAAATACTTGAAAACGGTGTTTTTTATGCTTCTGCATGCTTAAAACAGCAATTTTAACTTGATTTTGCAAACATACGCCATTACACACGACATATACATGAATATGACAGTTCAAATACTTGAAAACAGCATTTTGTATGTTTTTGCAAGCTTAAAACAGCTATTTTATCTTGATTTTGCAAACATAAGCCATTACGACAACATATACATTAATATGACAGTTTAAATACTTGAAAACGGTGTTTTGTATGCTTTTGCATGCTTAAATCAGCAATTTTATCTTGATTTCACCAATATTAGCCATTATACACGACAGAAACATAAATATGACAGTTTAAATACTTGAAAACAGTATTTTGTATGTTTTCGCAAGCTGAAAACAGCTATTTTATCTTGATTTTGCAAACATAAGCCATTACACACGACATATACATGATTATGACAGTTTAAATATTTGAAAACGGTGTTTTGTATGCTTTTGCATGCTTAAAACAGCAATTTTATATTGATTTCACCAACATTAGCCATTTTACACGACAGAAACATGAATATGACAGTTTATATACTTGAAAACAGTATTTCGTATGTTTTTGCAAGCTGAAAACAACTATTTTATCTTGATTTTGCAAACATAAGCCATTACACACGACATATACATGAATATGACTGTTTAAATACTTGAAAACGGTGTTTTGTATCCTTCTGCATGCTAAAAACAGCAATTTTATCTTGATTTCACCAACATTAGCCATTATACACGACAGAAACATGAATATGATAGTTTACATACTTGAAAACAGCATTTTGTATGTTTTTGCAAGCTAAAAACAGCTATTTTATCTTGATTTTGCAAATAAAAGCCATTACACACGACATATACATGAATATGACTGTTCAAATACTTGAAAACGGTGTTTTGTATGCTTTTGCATGCTTAAAACTGCAATTTTATCTTGATTGCACCAACAGTAGCCATTATAAACGACAGAAACATAAATATGACAGTTTAAATACATGAAAAAAGCATTTCGTATGTTTCTGCAAGCTGAAAACAACTATTTTATCTTGATTTTGCAAACATAAGCCATTACACACGACATATACATGAATATGACAGTTTAAATACTTGAGAACAGCATTTTGTATGTTTTTGCAAGCTGAACACAGCTATTTTACCTTGATTTTGCAAACATAAGCAGTTACACACGACATATACATGAATATGACAGTTTAAATACTTGAAAATGTTGTTTTGTATACTTTTGCATGCTTGAAACAGCAATTTTATCTTGATTTTGCAAACATAAGCCATTTCACATGACATATACATGAATATGACAGTTTAAATACTTGAAAACGGTGTTTTGTGTGCTTTTGCATGCTTAAAACAGCAATTTTATCTTGATTTCATCAACATTAGCCATTATACACGACAGAAACATGAATATGATAGTTTAAATACTTGAAAACAGCATTTTGTATGTTTTTGCAAGCTAAAAACAGCTATTTTATCTTGATTTTGCAAACATAAGCCATTACACATGACATATACATGAATATGACAGTTCAAATACTTGAAAACGGTGTTTTGTATGCTTTTGCATGCTTAAAACTGCAATTTTATCTTGATTGCACCAGTATTAGCCATTATAAACGACAGAAACATAAATATGACAGTTTAAATAGATGAAAACAGCATTTCGTATGATTTTGCAAGCTGAAAACAACTACTTTATCATGATTTTGCAAACATAAGCCATTACACACGACATATACATGAATATGACAGTTTAAATACTTGAAAACGGTGTTTTGTATGCTTTTGCATGCTTAAAACTGCAATTTTATCTTGATTTCAGCAACATTAGCCATTATACACGACAGTAACATGAATAAGGCAGTTTAAATACTTGAAAACAGCATTTTGTATGTTTTTGCAAGCTGAAAACAGCTATTTTATCTTGATTTTGCAAACATAAGCCATTACACACGACAGACACATGAATATGGCAGTTTAAATACTTGAAAACGATGTTATGTATGCTTTTATATGCTTAAAACAGCAATTTTATCTTGATTTCACCAACATTAGCCAATATACACGACAGATACATGAACATAACAGTTTAAATACTTGAAAACAGCATTTTGTATGTTTTTGCAAGCTGAAAAAAGCTATTTTATCTTCATTTTGCAAACATAAGCCATTAAACACGACATACACATGAATATGACAGTTTATATACTTGAAAACGGTGTTTTGTGTGCTTTTGCATGCTTATAACAGCAATTTTATCTTGATTTTACCAACATTAGCCATTATACACGACGGAAACATGAATATGACAGTTTATATACTTGAAAGAAGCATTTTGTATGTTTTCGCAAGCTGAAAACAGCTATTTTATCTTGATTTTGCAAACATAAGCCATTTCACATGATATATACATGAATATGACAGTTTAAATACTTGAAAACGGTGTTTTGTGTGGTTTTGCATGCTTAAAACAGCAATCTTATCTTGATTTCACCAACATTAGCCATTATACACGACAGAAACATGAATATGAGAGTTTAAATACTTGAAAACAGCATTTTGTATGTTTTTGCAAGCTAAAAACAGCTATTTCATCTTGATTTCGCAAACATAAGCCATTACACACGACATATACATGAATATGACAGTTTAAATACTTGAAAACGGTGTTTTTTATGCTTCTGCATGCTTAAAACAGCAATTTTAACTTGATTTTGCAAACATACGCCATTACACACGACATATACATGAATATGACAGTTCAAATACTTGAAAACAGCATTTTGTATGTTTTTGCAAGCTTAAAACAGCTATTTTATCTTGATTTTGCAAACATAAGCCATTACGACAACATATACATTAATATGACAGTTTAAATACTTGAAAACGGTGTTTTGTATGCTTTTGCATGCTTAAATCAGCAATTTAATCTTGATTTCACCAATATTAGCCATTATACACGACAGAAACATAAATATGACAGTTTAAATACTTGAAAACAGTATTTTGTATGTTTTCGCAAGCTGAAAACAGCTATTTTATCTTGATTTTGCAAACATAAGCCATTACACACGACATATACATGATTATGACAGTTTAAATATTTGAAAACGGTGTTTTGTATGCTTTTGCATGCTTAAAACAGCAATTTTATCTTGATTCCACCAACATTAGCCATTTTACACGACAGAAACATGAATATGACAGTTTATATACTTGAAAACAGTATTTCGTATGTTTTTGCAAGCTGAAAACAACTATTTTATCTTGATTTTGCAAACATAAGCCATTACACACGACATATACATGAATATGACTGTTTAAATACTTGAAAACGGTGTTTTGTATCCTTCTGCATGCTAAAAACAGCAATTTTATCTTGATTTCACCAACATTAGCCATTATACACGACAGAAACATGAATATGATAGTTTACATACTTGAAAACAGCATTTTGTATGTTTTTGCAAGCTAAAAACAGCTATTTTATCTTGATTTTGCAAATAAAAGCCATTACACACGACATATACATGAATATGACTGTTCAAATACTTGAAAACGGTGTTTTGTATGCTTTTGCATGCTTAAAACTGCAATTTTATCTTGATTGCACCAACAGTAGCCATTATAAACGACAGAAACATAAATATGACAGTTTAAATACATGAAAAAAGCATTTCGTATGTTTCTGCAAGCTGAAAACAACTATTTTATCTTGATTTTGCAAACATAAGCCATTACACACGACATATACATGAATATGACAGTTTAAATACTTGAGAACAGCATTTTGTATGTTTTTGCAAGCTGAACACAGCTATTTTACCTTGATTTTGCAAACATAAGCAGTTACACACGACATATACATGAATATGACAGTTTAAATACTTGAAAATGTTGTTTTGTATACTTTTGCATGCTTGAAACAGCAATTTTATCTTGATTTTGCAAACATAAGCCATTTCACATGACATATACATGAATATGACAGTTTAAATACTTGAAAACGGTGTTTTGTGTGCTTTTGCATGCTTAAAACAGCAATTTTATCTTGATTTCATCAACATTAGCCATTATACACGACAGAAACATGAATATGATAGTTTAAATACTTGAAAACAGCATTTTGTATGTTTTTGCAAGCTAAAAACAGCTATTTTATCTTGATTTTGCAAACATAAGCCATTACACATGACATATACATGAATATGACAGTTCAAATACTTGAAAACGGTGTTTTGTATGCTTTTGCATGCTTAAAACTGCAATTTTATCTTGATTGCACCAATATTAGCCATTATAAACGACAGAAACATAAATATGACAGTTTAAATACATGAAAACAGCATTTCGTATGTTTTTGCAAGCTGAAAACAACTATTTTATCTTGATTTTGCAAACATAAGCCATTACACACGACATATACATGAATATGACAGTTCAAATACTTGAAAACGGTGTTTTGTATGCTTTTGCATGCTTAAAACTGCAATTTTATCTTGATTGCACCAACTTTAGCCATTATAAACGACAGAAACATAAATATGTCAGTTTAAATACATGAAAAAAGTATTTCGTATGTTTTTGCAAGCTGACAACAATTATTTTATCTTGATTTTGCAAACATAAGCCATTACACACGACATATACATGAATATGACAGTTTAAATACTTGAGAACAGCATTTTGTATGTTTTTCCAAGCTGAAAACAGCTATTTTATCTTAATTTTGCAAACATAAGCCATTACACACGACATATACATGAATATGACAGTTTAAATACTTGAAAATGGTGTTTTGTATGCTTTTGCATGCCTAAAACAGCAATTTTATCTTGATTTTGCAAACATAAGCCATTACACACGACATATACATGAATATGACAGTTTAAATACTTGAAAACGATGTTATGTATGCTTTTGCATGCTTAAAACAGCAATTTTATCTTGATTTCACCAACATTAGCCATTATACATGACAGAAACATGAACATGACCGTTTAAATACTTGAAAACAGCATTTTGTATGTTTTTGCAAGCTGAAAACAGCTATTTTATATTGATTTTGCAAACATAAGCCATTATACATGACATATACATGAATATGACAGTTTAAATACTTTAGAACGGTGTTTTGTGTGCTTTTGCATGCTTAAAACAGCAATTTTATCTTGATTTCACCAACATTAGCCATTATACACGACAGAAACATGAATATGATAGTTTAAATACTTGAAAACAGCATTTTGTATGTTTTTGCAAGCTAAAAACAGCTATTTTATCTTGATTTTGCAAACATAAGCCATTACACACGACATATACATGAATATGACAGTTCAAATACTTGAAAACGGTGTTTTGTATGCTTTTGCATGCTTAAAACTGCAATTTTATCTTGATTGCACCAATATTAGCCATTATAAACGACAGAAACATAAATATGACAGTTTAAATACTTGAAAACAGCATTTCGTATGTTTTTGCAAGCTGAAAACTGTTATTAAATATTTATATAAATATAGTTTTATTTAATAAATCTGACACATACATCAAAAACCTTTTATATTTTTATAAACAACCAACAACTGTTTTTTTTTCATAGCTTACATAATATTAATATATAACAATATCTGATTTGTTGTCAATCAAAATAAATTAATGTTAAAAATATTAATAACATCCAACAATTCCCCCTTTTAATTAATATTTTTCATAATTTCCGTCTGATATTCCAATTGATGCCAAATGTTTATCCATGACTTGCTGCGTTACATCTTTCGTTAAAATGTCAGCTGGTTGTTCTTTAGTTTCAATGTATTCCAAAAGTATGTTTCCATTTTCATATTCCTCTCGCACAAAATGATATTTTCTATTGATATGTTTTGTTCTTGAATTTTGACTAGGATTACGTATCCAATCTATAACTGCCTTGCTGTCTGTATTGACAGTTATCTGCTTTATTAATTTAGTTTCGTTTAATTCTTCTATGAAATTCTGAATCCATTTTGCTTCGCAAGCTCCTTCGCAAACTGCTAGAAGTTCAGCTTCCATCGTCGATAGAGTAACTAATTTTTGCTTTGAGCTTCTCCAGTTAATTAAAATATCGCCCATTTTTGTCATAAATCCATGAAATGATTTGCTGTCTTTCGTTGTGCACCATCCAGAATCAGTATAAATTTTTATATCACAATTAGTGGAATTCATTCTTAAAGTTTTATTCTTGGTACCTTGTAAATATCTTAATAATCTTTTCACTGCACACCAATGTCCATATTTTGGATCTTTAGAAAATTGTGACAGTTTGCTAACAGAATATGCAATATCTGGCCTTGTTCCTCTTGCCAAATATAATAGTTGTCCAATTACCTCTTGATATTTTGTTTGATTAAATGTTCTATTGTCCAAATCTTCTAAATTATTCCCTATCGTTCCTGGAGTTTTGACAGGTTTGCATTCATTCATTTCAAATTTTTTAAGAATTTTATTTAGATAATTCTTTTGAGATAAATATAATTCATTTTTCTCTTCTATTATTTCTATTCCCAAAAATTTTCTCTTTGGAGTCCAAGAAAGCTTCCATCTTGATGCTCCATATTCCGTAATTCGACGAATTTAACTGTTCTATTTTCGACGTTAAATTATCCATCGCTCTGCTACCAATTGTTATTAAATAGTTATATAAATATAGTTTTATTTAATAAATCTGACACATACATCAAAAACCTTTTATATTTTTATAAACAACCAACAACTGTTTTTTTTTTCATAGCTTACATAATATTAATATATAACAATATCTGATTTGTTGTCAATCAAAATAAATTAATGTTAAAAATATTAATAACATCCAACAAAAACAACTATTTTATCTTGATTTTGCAAACATAAGCCATAACACACGACACATACATGAATATGACAGTTTAAATACTTGAAAACGGTGTATTGTATCCTTCTGCATGCTTAAAACAGCAATTTTATCTTGATTTCACCAACATTAGCCATTATACACGACAGAAACATGAATATGAATGTTTAAATACTTAAAAACAGCATTTTTTATGTTTTTACAAGCTGAAAACAGCTATTTTATCTTGATTTTGCAAACATAAGCCATTTCACATGACATATACATGAATATGACAGTTTAAATACTTGAAAACGGTGTTTTGTGTGCTTTTGCATGCTTAAAATTGCAATTTTATCTTGATTTCAGCAACATTAGCCGTTATACACGACAGAAACATGAATAAGACAGTTTAAATACTTGAAAACAATATTTTGTATGTTTTTGCAAGCTGAAAACAGCTATTTTATCTTGATTTTGCAAACATATGCCATTACACACGACATATACATGAATATGATATTTTAAAATTAAAAAACGGTGTTTTGTATGCTTTTGCATGCTTAAAACAGCAATTTTATCTTGATTTCAGCAACATTAGCCGTTATACACGACAGAAACATGAATAAGACAGTTTAAATACTTGAAAACAGCATTTTGTATGTTTTTGCAAACTGAAAACAGCTATTTTATTTTGATTTTGCAAACATAAGCCATTACACACGACATATATGAATATGACAGTTTATATACTTGAAAACGGTGTTTTGTTTGCTTTTGCATGCTTATAACAGCAATTTTATCTTGATTTCAACAACATTAGCCATTATACACGACAGAAACATAAATATGACAGTTTAAATACTTAAAAACAGCATTTGGTATGTTTTTACAAGCTGAAAACAGCTATTTTATATTGATTTTGCAAACATAAGCCATTTCACATGACATATACATGAATATGACAGTTTAAATACTTGAAAACGGTGTTTTGTATGCTTTTGCATGCTTAAAACTGCAATTTTATCTTGATTGCACAAATATTAGCTATTATAAACGACAGAAACATAAATATGACAGTTTAAATACATGAAAACAGCATTTCGTATGTTTTTGCAAGTTGAAAACAACTATTTTATCTTGATTTTGCAAACATAAGCCATTACACACGACATATACATTAATATGACGGTTTAAATACTTGAAAACGGTGTTTTGTATCCTTCTGCATGCTTAAAACAGCAATTTTATCTTAATTTCACCAACATTAGCCATTATACACGACAGAAACATGAATATGATAGTTTAAATACTTGAAAACAGCATTTTGTATGTTTTTGCAAGCTAAAAACAGCTATTTTATCTTGATTTTGCAAATATAAGCCATTACACACGACATATACATGAATATGACTGTTCAAATACTTGAAAACGGTGTTTTGTATGCTTTTGCATGTTTAAAACTGCAATTTTATCTTGATTGCACCAACATTAGCCATGATAAACGACAGAAACATAGATATGACAGTTTAAATACATGAAAAAAGCATTTCGTATGTTTCTGCAAGCTGAAAACAACTATTTTATCTTGATTTTGCAAACATAAGCCATTACACACGACATATACATGAATATGACAGTTCAAATACTTGAGAACAGCACTTTGTATGTTTTTGCAAGCTGAAAACAGCAGTTTTATCTTGATTTTGCAAACGTAAGCCATTACACAAGACATATACATGAATATGACAATTTAAATACTTGAAAATGGTGTTTTGTATGCTTTTGCAAGCTGAAAACAACTACTTTATCTTGATTTTGCAAACATAAGCCATTACACACGACATATACATGAATATGACAGTTTAAATACTTGAAAACGGTGTTTTGTATGCTTTTGCATGCTTAAAACAGCAATTTTATCTTGATTTTAGCAACATTAGCCATTATACACGACAGAAACATGAATAAGACAGTTTAAATACTTGAAAACAGCATTTTGTATGTTTTTGCAAGCTGAAAACAGCTATTTTATCTTGATTTTGCAAACATAAGCCATTACACACGACATATACATGAATATGGCAGTTTAAATACTTGAAAACGATGTTATGTATGCTTTTATATGCTTAAAACAGCAATTTTAACTTGATTTTGCAAACATACGCCATTACACACGACATATACATGAATATTACAGATCAGATACTTGAAAACAGCATTTTATATGTTTTTGCAAGCTTAAAACAGCTATTTTATCTTGATTTTGCAAACATAAGCCATTACGACAACATATACATGAATATGACAGTTTAAATACTTGAAAACGGTGTTTTGTATGCTTTTGTATGCTTAAATCAGCAATTTTATCTTGATTTCACCAATATTAGCCATTATACACGACAGAAACATAAATATGACAGTTTAAATACTTGAAAACAGTATTTTGTATGTTTTCGCATGCTTAAAACAGCAATTTTATCTTGATTTTGCAAACATAAGCCATTTCACATGACATATACATGAATATGACAGTTTAAATACTTGAAAACGGTGTTTTGTGTGCTTTTGCATGCTTAAAACAGCAATTTTATCTTGATTTCACCAACATTAGCCATTAAAACACGACAGAAACATGAATATGATAGTTTAAATACTTGAAAACAGCATTTTGTATGTTTGTGCAAGCTAAAAACAGCTATTTTATCTTGATTTTGCAAACATAAGCCATTATACATGACATATACATGAATATGACAGTTCAAATACTTGAAAACGGTGTTTTGTATGCTTTTGCATGCTTAAAACTGCAATTTTATCTTGATTGCACCAATATTAGCCATTATAAACGACAGAAACATAAATATGAGAGTTTAAATACATGAAAACAACATTTCGTATGTTTTTGCAAGCTGAAAACAACTTTTTTATCTTGAATTTGCAAACAAAAGCCATTACACACGACATATACATGAATATGACAGTTCAAATACTTGAAAACGGTGTTTTGTATGCTTTTGCATGCTTAAAACTGCAATTTTATCTTGTTTGCACCAACATTAGCCATTATAAACGACAGAAACATAAATATGACAGTTTAAATACATGAAAAAAGCATTTCGTATGTTTTTGCAAGCTGACAACAATTATTTTATCTTGATTTTGCAAACATAAGCCATTACACACGACATATACATGAATATGACAGTTTAAATACTTGAGAATAGCATTTTGTATGTTTTTTCAAGCTGAAAACAGCTATTTTATCTTGATTTTGCAAACATAAGCCATTACACACGACATATACATGAATATGACAGTTTAAATACTTGAAAATTGTGTTTTGTATGCTTTTGCATGCTTAAAACAGCAATTTTATCTTGATTTTGCAAACATAAGCCATTACACACGACATATACATGAAAATGACAGTTTAAATACTTGAAAACGATGTTATGTATGCTTTTGCATGCTTAAAACAGCAATTTTATCTTGATTTTACCAACATTAGCCATTATACATGACAGAAACATGAACATGACCGTTTAAATACTTGAAAACAGCATTTTGTATGTTTTTGCAAGCTGAAAACAGCTATTTTATATTGATTTTGCAAACATAAGCCATTTCACATGACATATACATGAATATAACAGTTTAGATACTTTAAACGGTTTTTTGTGTGCTTTTGCATGCTTAAAACAGCAATTTTATCTTGATTTCACCAACATTAGCCATTATACACGACAGAAACATGAATATGATAGTTTAAATACTTGAAAACAGCATTTTGTATGTTTTTGCAAGCTAAAAACAGCTATTTTGTCTTGATTTTGCAAACATAAGCCATTACACACGACATATACATGAATATGACAGTTCAAATACTTGAAAACGGTGTTTTGTGTGCTTTTGCATGCTTAAAACAGCAATTTTATCTTGATTTCACCAACATTAGCCATTATACACGACAGAAACATGAATATGAGAGTTTAAATACTTAAAAACAGCATTTTTTATGTTTTTACAAGCTGAAAACAGCTATTTTATCTTGATTTTGCAAACATAAGCCATTTCACATGACATATACATGAATATGACAGTTTAAATACTTGAAAGCGGTGTTTTGTGTGCTTTTGCATGCTTAAAACAGCAATTTTATCTTGATTTCACCAACATTAGCCATTATACACGACAGAAACATGAATATGAGAGTTTAAATACTTGAAAACAGCATTTTGTATGTTTTTGCAAGCTAAAAACAGCTATTTTATCTTGATTTCGCAAACATAAGCCATTACACACGACATATACATGAAAATGACAGTTTAAATACTTGAAAACGGTGTTTTTTATGCTTCTGAATGCTTAAAACAGCAATTTTAACTTGATTTTGCAAACATACGCCATTACACACGACATATACCTGAATATGACAGTTTAAATACTTGAAAACAGCATTTTGTATGTTTTTGCAAGCTGAAAACAGCTATTTTATCTTGATTTTGCAAATATAAGCCATTACGCACGACATATACATGAATATGACAGTTTAAATACTTGAAAACGGTGTTTTGTATCCTTCTGCATGCTTAAAACAGCAATTTTATCTTGATTTCACAAACATTAGCCATAATACACGACAGAAACATAAATATGATAGTTTAAATACTTGAAAACAGCATTTTGTATGTTTTTGCAAGCTAAAAACAGCTATTTTATCTTGATTTTGCAAATATAAGCCATTACACACGACATATACATGAATATGACAGTTTAATTACTTGAGAACAGCATTTTGTATGTTTTTGCAAGCTGAAAAGAACTATTTAATCTTAATTTTGCAAACATAAACCATTACACACGACATATACATGAATATGACAGTTTAAATACTTGAAATCGGTGTTTTGTATGCTTTTGCATGCTTAAGACAGCAATTTTATCTTGATTTCTCCAACATTAGCCAATATACATAACAGACAC
>CAWWDY010000097.1:0-65000 GCA_963942605.1 Poecilus cupreus | reverse complement strand
AAACAAAATTATTGGTATTACTATCTTAACTTATGAGGAACTATACACACTTCTAACTCAAATTGAAGCCTGTTTAAACTCACGACCTATTACTCCTCTATCAAGTGATCCTAATGATCTTGTCCCATTAACGCCTGGTCATTTCCTTATTGGAGACCGAATAATGTCCAATCCAGAACCGGAACTGACCGCAATCAAGGTCAACCGATTATCGCGATGGCAACACATCGAATACATGAAGCAACACTTCTGGAAACGCTGGCAAAGGGAATATCTAGCTAACCTGCAACAGCGTTCCAAGTGGGTGTTACACAAAGACATCCCGCTGACTCCAGGTACAGCAGTGCTTCTCGTTGAGGACAATCTGCCTCCCCTGACCTGGCGCATGGGTCGCATCACAGCGGTATATCCCGGAAGAGACAGTGTAGTGCGCACAGTGTCGGTCAAAACAAACAATAGTGTTGTGACTAGAGCCGTAAATAAAATTTGTGTGTTGCCAGTGAATGTAGATTAAATATTAAAATAAGGAACAATGTAATTCATTAGATATTAAGAGCATGAACATTTTAATTTAATTAAGGTCATTCTTTAGGATATAAACTATGTTGAGAATAAGCGATTCAATTTTGATTACAAATTAATAGTTGTAATTAGGTATACTAAATTTTTTGAACACCCTAAGGGGTTCAAAGGGGCCGGTATGTTGGCGCCAACGACGGCCAACGCAAGATCTGTAAAATTTATGATCTGGGAAACTTGGAAGTTAGCAGAGAGCCACTTTCAAGACACGTTAGTAATATTTTCCAGATGTGTGAGATCATATTACAAGCGTGGCTTGGAGTGGCTTGGACGCTTCTTCGAGGGCTCCCAGGTCATCAGTAAATCAGTTAGGTACAAACTACCGATGAATGTAGTCATCAGCACTATATTCAGCGTTTTTATTGCGTAGCCGTGCTACCACTTTATATCTAAATTCATTGTGGCCGTGCCACTAAATATAAATAAGCGTGGTCAATCCACCAATTGTAATATACGTGTAGATATTGTGTTTGTTAAATAATTACAAGTTACATATACACTGTGTATTACTCAAGAAACCCTAACTCTGGTCCTTCGACTCCAAAAACAATTCAACAATCATCATCACCAGTACTACAACAATACAAAATTGCTATTTTAAGCATGCAAAAGCATACAAAACACCGTTTTCAAGTATTTAAACTGTCATGTTCATGCATATGTTGTGTATAATGGCATTTGTTTGCAAAATCAAGATAAAATAGCTGAAAACAGCTTGAAAAAACATACAAAATGCTGTTTGAAAGTATTTAAACTGTCATATTCATGTTTCTGTAATGTATAATGGCTAATGTTTGTGAAATCAAGATAAAATTGCTGTTTTAAGCATGCAAAAGCATACAAAACACCGTTTTGAATTATTTAAACTGTCATATTCATGTACCTATATTTTGATTTATTTACATTCAAGATATATAAATAAAATATCAAATAACTTTACTATGCTTATAAACAAATATCATATACAGGAAAATTTCACAATGCTTCTATATTACAACTGGACAAACTCTATTAAACCGACTTGTTTACCGGAAACATAGTCAATTATTCCTGAAATGTTTTAGAGACCTATATTTTTTACAGAATATTTCAAATAATCTATTTCTTCATTGCATAAATAATCGAATCACCCTGGAAAATATACGATGAAGTTTTCACAGTGTCTTTCAAATCATCACCCCATCACGTGACGTACGAAAGAGTAACCAATATGGCATATTTTGCCAAAAATTTAAATATTTCAGTTTCAAATGCTTCCCATACAAATATAATAATTCCCGGAAACACACGAATCGATAATTTTCAAAATAAATTATGAAATTTTGAAACCATGTACAAACGCAACTTTTAAACATTTTATTTCCCTAAATGAGGAAAACTAGCAAACCAGAACAACATTACATTACAATTACCTTCAAATAAATACATTTTTAAAATACATTTAAACCTCATTACCAATAGCTGCCATGTGCTCCATATTATTTTTGAAATATACTACTTAGAACTCCGGTTAAAAGTGGTGCTAATAAAAATGGCAGAAACGCTCCACCAGTCTGTACTAATATGCGTTTCTTCTTTTTCCAAGTTTATAACTAATGGAACAAGGAAATAATTTCTAAAAGGATCATTAAAAGATTAAAAGTAATGGAACACAAAATATATTGAACATAGCATAATGTCATATCTTGAAATGAAGCGGACAATATTAACTGAAATCGCAAAATATTTTTCAAACTAATTAAGCTATGATCATTAAGGTTACCAGTCCTGATAATCATCATCGCAAGTATATTATCATAAACAAATATCTTCTAATTCTGGGCCGAAACATATTTTTGGTTCAATAACATTAAATTTTCTAAAAATATTTAAATATTACATATTATAAATAACACACATTTTTGAAACTAATTAAGATATGATCATTAAGATCGCCAATCCTGATAAATTTTTCAAAACTAATTAAAATGTCATTAAGATTGCCAATCCTGATAATTAATGGGGCGCTCAGGGTATAATCACTTACTACTTCTGTCGTGTATAATGGCTAATGTTGGTAAAATCAAGATAAAATTGCTGTTTTAAGCATGCAAAAGCACACAAAACACCGTTTTCAAGTATTTAAACTGTCATATTCATGTATATGTCATGTAAAATGGCTTATGTTTGCAAAATCAAGATAAAATAGCTGTTTTCAGCTTGTAAAAACATACAAAATGCTGTTTTTAAGTATTTAAACTGTCATTCATGTGTCTGTTGTGTATATTGGCTAATGTTGGTGAAATCAAGATAAAATTGCTGTCTTAAGCATGCAAAAGCATACAAAACACCGTTTTCAAGTATTTAAACTGTCATATTCATGTATATGTCGTGTGTAATGGCTTATGTTTGCAAAATTAAGATTAAATAGTTCTTTTCAGCTTGCAAAAACATACAAAATGCTGTTCTCAAATAATTAAACTGTCATATTCATGTATATGTCGTGTGTAATGGCTTATATTTGCAAAATCAAGATAAAATAGCTGTTTTTAGCTTGCAAAAACATACAAAATGCTGTTTTCAAGTATTTATACTATCATATTTATGTTTCTGTCGTGTATTATGGCTAATGTTTGTGAAATCAAGATAAAATTGCTGTTTTAAGCATGCAGAAGGATAGAAAACACCGTTTTCAAGTATTTAAACTGTCATATTCATGTATATGTCGTGCGTAATGGCTTATATTTGCGAAATAAAGATAAAATAGCTGTTTTTAGCTTGCAAAAACATACAAAATGCTGTTTTCAAGTATTTAAACTCTCATATTCATGTGTCTGTTGTGTATATTGGCTAATGTTGGTGAAATCAAGATAAAATTGCTGTCTTAAGCATGCAAAAGCATACAAAACACCGTTTTCAAGTATTTAAACTGTCATATTCATGTATATGTCATGTGAAATGGCTTATGTTTGCAAAATCAAGATAAAATAGCTGTTTTCAGCTTGTAAAAACATAAAAAATGCTGTTTTTAAGTATTTAAACATTCATATTCATGTTTCTGTCGTGTATAATGGCTAATGTTGGTGAAATCAAGATAAAATTATTGTTTTAAGCATGCAGAAGGATACAATACACCGTTTTCAAGTATTTAAACTGTCATATTCATGTATATGTCGTGTGTAATGGCTTATATTTGCAAAATCAAGATAAAATAGCTATTTTCAGCTTGCAAAAACATACAAAATGCTGTTTTCAAGTATTTAAACTGTCATATTTATGTATATGTCGTGTGTAATGGCTTATGTTTACGAAATCAAGATAAAATAGCTGTTTTTAGCTTGCAAAAACATACAAAATGCTGTTTTCAAGTATTTAAACCCTCATATTCATGTTTCTGTCGTGTATAATGGCTAATGTTGGTAAAATCAAGATAAAATTGCTGTTTTAAGCATGCAAAAGCACACAAAACACCGTTTTCAAGTATTTAAACTGTCATATTCATGTATATGTCATGTAAAATGGCTTATGTTTGCAAAATCAAGATAAAATAGCTGTTTTCAGCTTGTAAAAACATACAAAATGCTGTTTTTAAGTATTTAAACTGTCATATTCATGTGTCTGTTATGTATATTGGCTAATGTTGGTGAAATCAAGATAAAATTGCTGTCTTAAGCATGCAAAAGCATACAAAACACCGATTTCAAGTATTTAAACTGTCATATTCATGTATATGTCGTGTGTAATGGCTTATGTTTGCAAAATTAAGATTAAATAGTTCTTTTCAGCTTGCAAAAACATACAAAATGCTGTTCTCAAGTAATTAAACTGTCATATTCATGTATATGTCGTGTGTAATGGCTTATATTTGCAAAATCAAGATAAAATAGCAGTTTTTAGCTTGCAATAACATACAAAATGCTGTTTTCAAGTATTTAAACTATCATATTTATGTTTCTGTCGTGTATTATGGCTAATGTTTGTGAAATCAAGATAAAATTGCTGTTTTAAGCATGCAGAAGGATACAAAACACCGTTTTCAAGTATTTAAACTGTCATATTCATGTATATGTCGTGCGTAATGGCTTATATTTGCAAAATCAAGATAAAATAGCTGTTTTCAGCTTGCAAAAACATACAAAATGCTGTTTTCAAGTATTTAAACTGTCATATTCATGTATATGTCGTGTGTAATGGCGTATGTTTGCAAAATCAAGTTAAAATTGCTGTTTTAAGCATTCAGAAGCATAAAAAAACACCGTTTTCAAGTATTTAAACTGTCATTTTCATGTATATGTCGTGTGTAATGGCTTATGTTTGCGAAATCAAGATAAAATAGCTGTTTTTAGCTTGCAAAAACATACAAAATGCTGTTTTCAAGTATTTAAACTCTCATATTCATGTTTCTGTCGTGTATAATGGCTAATGTTGGTGAAATCAAGATAAAATTGCTGTTTTAAGCATGCAAAAGCACACAAAACACCGCTTTCAAGTATTTAAACTGTCATATTCATGTATATGTCATGTGAAATGGCTTATGTTTGCAAAATCAAGATAAAATAGCTGTTTTCAGCTTGTAAAAACATAAAAAATGCTGTTTTTAAGTATTTAAACATACATATTCATGTTTCTGTCGTGTATAATGGCTAATGTTGGTAAAATCAAGATAAAATTATTGTTTTAAGCATGCAGAAGGATACAATACACCGTTTTCAAGTATTTAAACCGTCATATTCATGTATGTGTCGTGTGTTATGGCTTATGTTTGCAAAATCAAGATAAAATAGTTGTTTTCAGCTTGCAAAAACATACGAAATGCTGTTTTCAAGTATTTAAACTGTCATATTTATGTTTCTGTCGTTTATAATGGCTAATATTGGTGCAATCAAGATAAAATTGCAGTTTTAAGCATGCAAAAGCATACAAAACACCGTTTTCAAGTATTTGAACTGTCATATTCATGTATATGTCGTGTGTAATGGCTTATGTTTGCAAAATCAAGATAAAATAGCTGTTTTTAGCTTGCAAAAACATACAAAATGCTGTTTTCAAGTATTTAAACTCTCATATTCATGTTTCTGTCGTGTATAATGGCTAATGTTGGTGAAATCAAGATAAAATTGCTGTTTTAAGCATGCAAAAGCACACAAAACACCGCTTTCAAGTATTTAAACTGTCATATTCATGTATATGTCATGTGAAATGGCTTATGTTTGCAAAATCAAGATAAAATAGCTGTTTTCAGCTTGTAAAAACATAAAAAATGCTGTTTTTAAGTATTTAAACATACATATTCATGTTTCTGTCGTGTATAATGGCTAATGTTGGTAAAATCAAGATAAAATTATTGTTTTAAGCATGCAGAAGGATACAATACACCGTTTTCAAGTATTTAAACCGTCATATTCATGTATGTGTCGTGTGTTATGGCTTATGTTTGCAAAATCAAGATAAAATAGTTGTTTTCAGCTTGCAAAAACATACGAAATGCTGTTTTCAAGTATTTAAACTGTCATATTTATGTTTCTGTCGTTTATAATGGCTAATATTGGTGCAATCAAGATAAAATTGCAGTTTTAAGCATGCAAAAGCATACAAAACACCGTTTTCAAGTATTTGAACTGTCATATTCATGTATATGTCGTGTGTAATGGCTTATGTTTGCAAAATCAAGACAAAATAGCTGTTTTTAGCTTGCAAAAACATACAAAATGCTGTTTTCAAGTATTTAAACGGTCATGTTCATGTTTCTGTCATGTATAATGGCTAATGTTGGTGAAATCAAGATAAAATTGCTGTTTTAAGCATGCAAAAGCATACATAACATCGTTTTCAACTATTTAAACTGTCATATTCATGTATATGTCGTGTGTAATGGCTCATGTTTGCAAAATCAAGATAAAATTGCTGTTTTAAGCATGCAAAAGCATACAAAACACAATTTTCAAGTATTTAAACTGTCATATTCATGTATATGTCGTGTGTAATGGCTTATGTTTGCAAAATCAAGATAAAATAGCTGTTTTCAGCTTGAAAAAACATACAAAATGCTGTTCTCAAGTATTTAAACTGTCATATTCATGTATATGTCGTGTGTAATGGCTTATGATTGCAAAATCAAGATAAAATAATTGTTGTCAGCTTGCAAAAACATACGAAATGCTTTTTTCATGTATTTAAACTGTCATATTTATGTTTCTGTCGTTTATAATGGCTAATGTTGGTGCAATCAAGATAAAATTGCAGTTTTAAGCATGCAAAAGCATACAAAACACCGTTTTCAAGTATTTGAACTGTCATATTCATGTATATGTCGTGTGTAATGGCTTTTGTTTGCAAATTCAAGATAAAATAGTTGTTTTCAGCTTGCAAAAACATACGAAATGTTGTTTTCATGTATTTAAACTCTCATATTTATGTTTCTGTCGTTTATAATGGCTAATATTGGTGCAATCAAGATAAAATTGCAGTTTTAAGCATGCAAAAGCATACAAAACACCGTTTTCAAGTATTTGAACTGTCATATTCATGTATATGTCATGTATAATGGCTTATGTTTGCAAAATCAAGATAAAATAGCTGTTTTTAGCTTGCACAAACATACAAAATGCTGTTTTCAAGTATTTAAACTATCGTATTCATGTTTCTGTCGTGTATAATGGCTAATGTTGGTGAAATCAAGATAAAATTGCTGTTTTAAGCATGCAAAAGCACACAAAACACCGTTTTCAAGTATTTAAACTGTCATATTCATGTATATGTCATGTGAAATGGCTTATGTTTGCAAAATCAAGATAAAATTGCTGTTTTAAGCATGCGAAAACATACAAAATACTGTTTTCAAGTATTTAAACTGTCATATTTATGTTTCTGTCGTGTATAATGGCTAATATTGGTGAAATCAAGATAAAATTGCTGATTTAAGCATACAAAAGCATACAAAACACCGTTTTCAAGTATTTAAACTGTCATATTCATGTTTATGTTGTCGTAATGGCTTATGTTTGCAAAATCAAGATAAAATAGCTGTTTTAAGCTTGCAAAAACATACAAAATGCTGTTTTCAAGTATCTGAACTGTAATATTCATGTATATGTCGTGTGTAATGGCGTATGTTTGCAAAATCAAGTTAAAATTGCTGTTTTAAGCATATAAAAGCATACATAACATCGTTTTCAAGTATTTAAACTGCCATATTCATGTATATGTCGTGTGTAATGGCTTATGTTTGCAAAATCAAGATAAAATAGCTGTTTTCAGCTTGCAAAAACATACAAAATGCTGTTTTCAAGTATTTAAACTGTCTTATTCATGTTTCTGTCGTGTATAATGGCTAATGTTGCTAAAATCAAGATAAAATTGCTGTTTTAAGCATGCAAAAGCATACAAAACACCGTTTTCAAGTATTTAAACTGTCATATTCATGTATATGTCGTGTGTAATGACTTATGTTTGCAAAATCAAGATAAAGTAGTTGTTTTCAGCTTGCAAAAACATACGAAATGCTGTTTTCATCTATTTAAACTGTCATATTTATGTTTCTGTCGTTTATAATGGCTAATACTGGTGCAATCAAGATAAAATTGCAGTTTTAAGCATGCAAAAGCATACAAAACACCGTTTTCAAGTATTTGAACTGTCATATTCATGTATATGTCATGTATAATGGCTTATGTTTGCAAAATCAAGATAAAATAGCTGTTTTTAGCTTGCAAAAACATACAAAATGCTGTTTTCAAGTATTTAAAGGGTCATGTTCATGTTTCTGTCATGTATAATGGCTAATGTTGGTGAAATCAAGATAAAATTGCTGTTTTAAGCATGCAAAAGCACACAAAACACCGTTTTCAAGTATTTAAACTGTCATATTCATGTATATGTCATGTGAAATGGCTTATGTTTGCAAAATCAAGATAAAACTGCTGATTTAAGCATGCAAAAGCATACAAAACACCATTTTCAAGTATTTAAACTGTCATATTCATGTATATGTCGTGTGTAATTGCTTATGTTTGCAAAATCAAGATAAAATAGCTGTTTTCAGCTTGCAAAAACATAAAAAATGCTGTTTTCAAGTATTTAAAGGGTCATGTTCATGTTTCTGTCATGTATAATGGCTAATGTTGGTGAAATCAAGATAAAATTGCTGTTTTAAGCATGCAAAAGCATACATAACATCGTTTTCAAGTATTTAAACTGTCATATTCATGTATATGTCTTGTGTAATGGCTTACGTTTGCAAAATCAAGATAAAACTGCTGTTTTAAGCATGCAAAAGCATACAAAACACCATTTTCAAGTATTTAAATTGTCATATTCATGTATATGTCTTGTGTAATGGCTTACGTTTGCAAAATCAAGATAAAACTGCTGTTTTCAGCTTGCAAAAACATACAAAATGCTGTTCTCAAGTATTTGAACTGTCATATTCATGTATATGTCGTGTGTAATGGCTTATGTTTGCAAAATCAAGATAAAATAGTTGTTTTCAGCTTGCAGAAACATACGAAATGCTTTTTTCATGTATTTAAACTGTCATATCTATGTTTCTGTCGTTTATCATGGCTAATGTTGGTGCAATCAAGATAAAATTGCAGTTTTAAACATGCAAAAGCATACAAAACACCGTTTTCAAGTATTTGAACAGTCATATTCATGTATATGTCGTGTGTAATGGCTTATATTTGCAAAATCAAGATAAAATAGCTGTTTTTAGCTTGCAAAAACATACAAAATGCTGTTTTCAAGTATTTAAACTATCATATTCATGTTTCTGTCGTGTATAATGGCTAACGTTGGTGAAATTAAGATAAAATTGCTGTTTTAAGCATGCAGAAGGATACAAAACACCGTTTTCAAGTATTTAAACCGTCATATTAATGTATATGTCGTGTGTAATGGCTTATGTTTGCAAAATCAAGATAAAATAGTTGTTTTCAACTTGCAAAAACATACGAAATGCTGTTTTCATGTATTTAAACTGTCATATTTATGTTTCTGTCGTTTATAATAGCTAATATTTGTGCAATCAAGATAAAATTGCAGTTTTAAGCATGCAAAAGCATACAAAACACCGTTTTCAAGTATTTGAACTGTCATATTCATGTATATGTCGTGTGTAATGGCTTATGTTTGCAAAATCAAGATAAAATAGTTGTTTTTAGCTTGCAAAAACATACAAAATGCTGTTTTCAAGTATTTAAACTATCATATTCATGTTTCTGTCGTGTATAACGGCTAATGTTGCTGAAATCAAGATAAAATTGCTGTTTTAAGCATGCAAAAGCATACAAAACACCGTTTTTTAATTTTAAAATATCATATTCATGTATATGTCGTGTGTAATGGCTTATGTTTGCAAAATCAAGATAAAATAGCTGTTTTCAGCTTGTAAAAACATACAAAATGCTGTTTTTAAGTATTTAAACTGTCATATTCATGTTTCTGTCGTGTATAATGGCTAATGTTGGTGAAATCAAGATAAAATTGCTGCTATAAGCATGCAAAAGCAAACAAAACACCGTTTTCAAGTATATAAACTGTTATATTCATGTATATGTCGTGTTTAATGGCTTATGTTTGCAAAATGAAAATAAAATAGCTGTTATCAGCTTGCAAAAACATACAAAATGCTGTTTTCAAGTATTTAAATTGTCATGTTCATGTTTCTGTCGTGTATATTGGCTAATGTTGGTGAAATCAAGATAAAATTGCTGTTTTAAGCATACAAATGCATATATAACATCGTTTTCAAGTATTTAAACTGTCATATTCATGTATATGTCGTGTGTAATAGCTTATGTTTGCAAAATCAAGATAAAATAGCTGTTTTCAGCTTGCAAAAACATACAAAATATTGTTTTCAAGTATTTAAACTGTCTTATTCATGTTTCTGTCGTGTATAACGGCTAATGTTTCTGAAATCAAGATAAAATTGCTGTTTTAATCATGCAAAAGCACACAAAACACCGTTTTCAAGTATTTAAACTGTCATATTCATGTATATGTCATGTGAAATGGCTTATGTTTGCAAAATCAAGATAAAATAGCTGTTTTCAGCTTGTAAAAACATAAAAAATGCTGTTTTTAAGTATTTAAACATTCATATTCATGTTTCTGTCGTGTATAATGGCTAATGTTGGTGAAATCAAGATAAAATTGCTGTTTTAAGCATGCAGAAGGATACAATACACCGTTTTCAAGTATTTAAACTGTCATATTCATGTATGTGTCGTGTGTTATGGCTTATGTTTGCAAAATCAAGATAAAATAGTTGTTTTTGTTGGATGTTATTAATATTTTTAACATTAATTTATTTTGATTGACAACAAATCAGATATTGTTATATATTAATATTATGTAAGCTATGAAAAAAAAAACAGTTGTTGGTTGTTTATAAAAATATAAAAGGTTTTTGATGTATGTGTCAGATTTATTAAATAAAACTATATTTATATAAATATTTAATAACAATTGGTAGCAGAGCGATGGATAATTTAACGTCGAAAATAGAACAGTTAAATTCGTCGAATTACGGAATATGGAGCATCAAGATGGAAGCTTTCTTGGACTCCAAAGAGAAAATTTTTGGGAATAGAAATAATAGAAGAGAAAAATGAATTATATTTATCTCAAAAGAATTATCTAAATAAAATTCTTAAAAAATTTGAAATGAATGAATGCAAACCTGTCAAAACTCCAGGAACGATAGGGAATAATTTAGAAGATTTGGACAATAGAACATTTAATCAAACAAAATATCAAGAGGTAATTGGACAACTATTATATTTGGCAAGAGGAACAAGGCCAGATATTGCATATTCTGTTAGCAAACTGTCACAATTTTCTAAAGATCCAAAATATGGACATTGGTGTGCAGTGAAAAGATTATTAAGATATTTACAAGGTACCAAGAATAAAACTTTAAGAATGAATTCCACTAATTGTGATATAAAAATTTATACTGATTCTGGATGGTGCACAACGAAAGACAGCAAATCATTTCATGGATTTATGACAAAAATGGGCGATATTTTAATTAACTGGAGAAGCTCAAAGCAAAAATTGGTTACTCTATCGACGATGGAAGCTGAACTTCTAGCAGTTTGCGAAGGAGCTTGCGAAGCAAAATGGATTCAGAATTTCATAGAAGAATTAAACGAAACTAAATTAATAAAGCAGATAACTGTCAATACAGACAGCAAGGCAGTTATAGATTGGATACGTAATCCTAGTCAAAATTCAAGAACAAAACATATCAATAGAAAATATCATTTTGTGCGAGAGGAATATGAAAATGGAAACATACTTTTGGAATACATTGAAACTAAAGAACAACCAGCTGACATTTTAACGAAAGATGTAACGCAGCAAGTCATGGATAAACATTTGGCATCAATTGGAATATCAGACGGAAATTATGAAAAATATTAATTAAAAGGGGGAATTGTTGGATGTTATTAATATTTTTAACATTAATTTATTTTGATTGACAACAAATCAGATATTGTTATATATTAATATTATGTAAGCTATAAAAAAAAACAGTTGTTGGTTGTTTATAAAAATATAAAAGGTTTTTGATGTATGTGTCAGATTTATTAAATAAAACTATATTTATATAAATATTTAATAACAGTTTTCAGCTTGCAAAAACATACGAAATGCTGTTTTCAAGTATTTAAACTGTCATATTTATGTTTCTGTCGTTTATAATGGCTAATATTGGTGCAATCAAGATAAAATTGCAGTTTTAAGCATGCAAAAGCATACAAAACACCGTTTTCAAGTATTTGAACTGTCATATTCATGTATATGTCGTGTGTAATGGCTTATGTTTGCAAAATCAAGATAAAATAGCTGTTTTTAGCTTGCAAAAACATACAAAATGCTGTTTTCAAGTATTTAAACTATCATATTCATGTTTCTGTCGTGTATAATGGCTAATGTTGGTGAAATCAAGATAAAATTGCTGTTTTAAGCATGCAAAAGCACACAAAACACCGTTCTAAAGTATTTAAACTGTCATATTCATGTATATGTCTTGTAAAATGGCTTATGTTTGCAAAATCAATATAAAATAGCTGTTTTCAGCTTGCAAAAACATACAAAATGCTGTTTTCAAGTATTTAAACGGTCATGTTCATGTTTCTGTCATGTATAATGGCTAATGTTGGTGAAATCAAGATAAAATTGCTGTTTTAAGCATGCAAAAGCATACATAACATCGTTTTTAAGTATTTAAACTGTCATATTCATGTATATGTCGTGTGTAATGGCTTATGTTTGCAAAATCAAGATAAAATTGCTGTTTTAGGCATGCAAAAGCATACAAAACACCATTTTCAAGTATTTAAACTGTCATATTCATGTATATGTCGTGTGTAATGGCTTATGTTTGCAAAATTAAGATAAAATAGCTGTTTTCAGCTTGGAAAAACATACAAAATGCTGTTCTCAAGTATTTAAACTGTCATATTCATGTATATGTCGTGTGTAATGGCTTATGTTTGCAAAATCAAGATAAAATAATTGTTGTCAGCTTGCAAAAACATACGAAATGCTTTTTTCATGTATTTAAACTGACATATTTATGTTTCTGTCGTTTATAATGGCTAATGTTGGTGCAATCAAGATAAAATTGCAGTTTTAAGCATGCAAAAGCATACAAAACACCGTTTTCAAGTATTTGAACTGTCATATTCATGTATATGTCGTGTGTAATGGCTTATGTTTGCAAAATCAAGATAAAATAGTTGTTTTCAGCTTGCAAAAACATACGAAATGCTGTTTTCATGTATTTAAACTGTCATATTTATGTTTCTGTCGTTTATAATGGCTAATATTGGTGCAATCAAGATAAAATTGCAGTTTTAAGCATGCAAAAGCATACAAAACACCGTTTTCAAGTATTTGAACTGTCATATTCATGTATATGTCATGTGTAATGGCTTATGTTTGCAAAATCAAGATAAAATAGCTGTTTTTAGCTTGCAAAAACATACAAAATGCTGTTTTCAAGTATTTAAACTATCATATTCATGTTTCTGTCGTGTATAATGGCTAATGTTGGTGAAATCAAGATAAAATTGCTGTTTTAAGCATGCAAAAGCACACAAAACACCGTTTTCAAGTATTTAAACTGTCATATTCATGTATATGTCATGTGAAATGGCTTATGTTTGCAAAATCAAGATAAAATTGCTGTTTCAAGCATGCAAAAGCATACAAAACACCATTTTCAAGTATTTAAACTGTCATATTCATGTATATGTCGTGTGTAACTGCTTATGTTTGCAAAATCAAGGTAAAATAGCTGTGTTCAGCTTGCAAAAACATACAAAATGCTGTTCTCAAGTATTTAAACTGTCATATTAATGTATATGTCGTGTGTAATGGCTTATGTTTGCAAAATCAAGATAAAATAGTTGTTTTCAGCTTGCAGAAACATACGAAATGCTTTTTTCATGTATTTAAACTGTCATATTTATGTTTCTGTCGTTTATAATGGCTACTGTTGGTGCAATCAAGATAAAACTGCAGTTTTAAGCATGCAAAAGCATACAAAACACCGTTTTCAAGTATTTGAACAGTCATATTCATGTATATGTCGTGTGTAATGGCTTTTATTTGCAAAATCAAGATAAAATAGCTGTTTTTAGCTTGCAAAAACATACAAAATGCTGTTTTCAAGTATGTAAACTATCATATTCATGTTTCTGTCGTGTATAATGGCTAATGTTGGTGAAATCAAGATAAAATTGCTGTTTTTAGCATGCAGAAGGATACAAAACACCGTTTTCAAGTATTTAAACAGTCATATTCATGTATATGTCGTGTGTAATGGCTTATGTTTGCAAAATCAAGATAAAATAGTTGTTTTCAGCTTGCAAAAACATACGAAATACTGTTTTCAAGTATATAAACTGTCATATTCATGTTTCTGTCGTGTAAAATGGCTAATGTTGGTGAAATCAAGATAAAATTGCTGTTTTAAGCATGCAAAAGCATACAAAACACCGTTTTCAAATATTTAAACTGTCATAATCATGTATATGTCGTGTGTAATGGCTTATGTTTGCAAAATCAAGATAAAATAGCTGTTTTCAGCTTGCGAAAACATACAAAATACTGTTTTCAAGTATTTAAACTGTCATATTTATGTTTCTGTCGTGTATAATGGCTAATATTGGTGAAATCAAGATAAAATTGCTGATTTAAGCATGCAAAAGCATACAAAACACCGTTTTCAAGTATTTAAACTGTCATATTAATGTATATGTTGTCGTAATGGCTTATGTTTGCAAAATCAAGATAAAATAGCTGTTTTAAGCTTGCAAAAACATACAAAATGCTGTTTTCAAGTATTTGAACTGTCATATTCATGTATATGTCGTGTGTAATGGCGTATGTTTGCAAAATCAAGTTAAAATTGCTGTTTTAAGCATGCAGAAGCATAAAAAACACCGTTTTCAAGTATTTAAACTGTCATATTCATGTATATGTCGTGTGTAATGGCTTATGTTTGCGAAATCAAGATGAAATAGCTGTTTTCAGCTTGCAAAAACATACAAAATGCTGTTTTCAAGTATTTAAACTCTCATATTTATGTTTCTGTCGTGTATAATGGCTAATGTTGGTGAAATCAAGATAAGATTGCTGTTTTAAGCATGCAAAACCACACAAAACACCGTTTTCAAGTATTTAAACTGTCATATTCATGTATATATCATGTGAAATGGCTTATGTTTGCAAAATCAAGATAAAATAGCTGTTTTCAGCTTGCGAAAACATACAAAATGCTTCTTTCAAGTATATAAACTGTCATATTCATGTTTCCGTCGTGTATAATGGCTAATGTTGGTAAAATCAAGATAAAATTGCTGTTATAAGCATGCAAAAGCACACAAAACACCGTTTTCAAGTATATAAACTGTCATATTCATGTATATGTCGTGTTTAATGGCTTATGTTTGCAAAATGAAGATAAAATAGCTTTTTTCAGCTTGCAAAAACATACAAAATGCTGTTTTCAAGTATTTAAACTGTTATGTTCATGTATCTGTCGTGTATATTGGCTAATGTTGGTGAAATCAAGATAAAATTGCTGTTTTAAGCATATAAAAGCATACATAACATCGTTTTCAAGTATTTAAACTGCCATATTCATGTGTCTGTCGTGTGTAATGGCTTATGTTTGCAAAATCAAGATAAAATAGCTGTTTTCAGCTTGCAAAAACATACAAAATGCTGTTTTCAAGTATTTAAACTGCCTTATTCATGTTTCTGTCGTGTATAATGGCTAATGTTGCTGAAATCAAGATAAAATTGCAGTTTTAAGCATGCAAAAGCATACAAAACACCGTTTTCAAGTATTTAAACTGTCATATTCATGTATATGTCGTGTGTAATGGCTTATGTTTGCAAAATCATGATAAAGTAGTTGTTTTCAGCTTGCAAAATCATACGAAATGCTGTTTTCATCTATTTAAACTGTCATATTTATGTTTCTGTCGTTTATAATGGCTAATACTGGTGCAATCAAGATAAAATTGCAGTTTTAAGCATGCAAAAGCATACAAAACACCGTTTTCAAGTATTTGAACTGTCATATTCATGTATATGTCATGTGTAATGGCTTATGTTTGCAAAATCAAGATAAAATAGCTGTTTTTAGCTTGCAAAAACATACAAAATGCTGTTTTCAAGTATTTAAACTATCATATTCATGTTTCTGTCGTGTATAATGGCTAATGTTGGTGAAATCAAGATAAAATTGCTGTTTTAAGCATGCAAAAGCACACAAAACACCGTTTTCAAGTATTTAAACTGTCATATTCATGTATATGTCATGTGATATGGCTTATGTTTGCAAAATCAAGATAAAATAGCTGTTTTCAGCTTGCAAACACATACAAAATGCTGTTTTCAAGTATTTAAACGGTCATGTTCATGTTTCTGTCATGTATAATGGCTAATATTGGGGAAATCAAGATAAAATTGCTGTTTTAAGCATGCAAAAGCATACATAACATCGTTTTCAAGTATTTAAACTGTCATATTCATGTATATGTCGTGTGTAATGGCTTATGTTTGCAAAATCAAGATAAAACTGCTGTTTTAAGCATGCAAAAGCATACAAAACACCATTTTCAAGTATTTAAACTGTCATATTCATGTATATGTCGTGTGTAATGGCTTATGTTTGCAAAATCAAGATAAAATAGCAGTTTTTAGCTTGCAAAAACATACAAAATGCTGTTCTCAAGTATTTAAACTGTCATATTCATGTATATGTCGTGTGTAATGGTTAAATTTGCAAAATCAAGTTAAAATTGCTGTTTTAAGCATGCAAAAGCATACAAAACACCATTTTCAAGTATTTAAACTGTCATATTCATGTATATGTCGTGTGTAATGGCTTATGTTTGCAAAATCAAGATAAAATAGTTGTTTTCAGCTTGCAAAAACATACGAAATACTGTTTTCATGTATTTAAACTGTCATATTTATGTTTCTGTCGTTTTTAATGGCTAATGTTGGTGCAATCAAGATAAAAATGCAGTTTTAAGCATGCAAAAGCATACAAAACACCGTTTTCAAGTATTTGAACTGTCATATTCATGTATATGTCGTGTGTAATGGCTTATGTTTGCAAAATCAAGATAAAATAGTTGTTTTCAGCTTGCAAAAACATACGAAATACTGTTTTCATGTATTTAAACTGTCATATTTATGTTTCTGTCGTTTATAATGGCTAATGTTGGTGCAATCAAGATAAAATTGCAGTTTTAAGCATACAAAACACCGTTTTCAAGTATTTGAACTGTCATATTCATGTATATGTCGTGTGTAATGGCTTATATTTGCAAAATCAAGATAAAATAGCTGTTTTTAGCTTGCAAAAACATACAAAATGCTTTTTTCAAGTATTTAAACTGTCTTATTCATGTTTCTGTCGTGTATAACGGCTAATGTTGCTGAAATTAAGATAAAATTGCTGTTTTAAGCATGCAAAAGCATACAAAACACCGAAATTGATCGCTCTCATAGACTAGGTAAGCCCAATAACAATGCCAAACGGCCAGTGATAGTGAAATTCGTGAGCTACCGGTCCCGCCAAAAAGTCTTCAGTATGAAGAAAAACCTTAAGGCATCTGGCATTACAATCAGGGAAGACCTCACTAAAGCCAGACTTTCTCTTCTGAAAGCAGCCATTGAAAAATTTTGTTTTAAAAATGTGTGGACTGCTGATGGTAAAATTTTTGTTAATATTGTAAAGGATGGTAGATCTAATAAATACCATATTAATAGTATGAAAGATATACAACAAATTAACTAATATATCTATCTATGAGTGGCATAATTTCTACCACTTTTAAATTTACAATAGTTTTGTCAAAATGATTTCTGTAATAAAATACAAGATATCACTGTGTTTTTACTTAAGTTAAGTAGCCAGAACGTGCACAAGGTCTTTGAACTCTGCTAAGCGATTATTAATTTGTCCTTGATTAATTATATTTTGTTAATTTTTGTTTAGATTTTGTCTTATATTTGAAATCAGCTGTTTATAATACAGAACCCATTGACGTACACATTATTTTTGCGTCGAAAAAATTTCGTACTACTTGATTTATATTTAATGGTTTTTTTTTTTATTTTTAAGTAATATGTTTAATTTCGGTCAAATAAACATTAGATCGCTCAATTCCCGTTTTTCAAAATTTAAAGACTTTGTTTACGATAATGGTTTTGACATATTGGCAGTTACAGAGACTTGGATATCTGAAAGTAATCCTTCTACTCTTTTTCATGTAGACGGATATAATTTGATAAGTTTAGCTAGAACTCATAAACGTGGGGGAGGTGTAGCTTTTTACGTACGTAATAATATTAATTACAATGTATTAGATACTTCTTTTGTTGTTACTAAAAATATAGAACATCTGTGGGTACAAATTACTATTGAAAGTAGGAAATTAATTTTTGGTGTTGTTTACAATCCACATGTTCAAATGTATAAAGATATTGGTGGGTTAGAACCTATTCTAGAAACATTTTTGACTAAGGCAGACTATTTAATATTATCCGGCGACATTAACATCGACCTATTATCAGATGATGTATATTCAGGCTTCTTCAAAAATGTGTTATCAGCATTCGGTATGCAGCAATTGATAAATGAGTATACTAGACCAACTTCTAAGACGTTAGTCGATATTATTGCAATATCGGATCAATCACTGTGTAATTTCTCAGGTGTGATTGGATGCCCTGAGTTGTCAGATCATAGTTGTGTCTTCTGTACTCTTAATTTGCTCAAACCTACGGTGCAAACTAAATGTTTTACTTATAGGGATTTTACTATGTTTGATGCTGAAATATTTTTTGCTGACTGTAGACATATAAATTGGGATAGTATTTTACTGATTGATAACATTAATGACAAACTTAATTTCTTTAATGATAACATTACTGCCCTTTTCGATGTACATGCGCCATTGAAAACGTTAAAAACGAAGAAACAGTACTCTCCATGGTTCACACCGGTAATACAAATTATACAGAAAAAGCGGGATAAAGCTTTATTAGATTATAAAAAATATAAAACGACTGCAAAATTTGAGTATTACAAACAGCTTCGTAATCTCACTACTGCAGCAATACGAAGAGAAAAACAAGCGTTCTTAGAATTTGAAGTTAACAGTAATATTAAAAACTCTGGAAAATTATGGGCTTGTTTAAATCGTTTGGGTGTAAATCAGAATAATGCAGCAAAAGATATTCCAGAAGTATTGTTAGAACCAAACAATTACGGACAATATTTAGTTAAAAAAGTAGGAATATCACATATAAATCCGGATACAAGAAATTTTTATCTTTCCAAAACATATGTAGAGAATCCTGGTGCAAAGTTTGAATTTAAGTGCATAGACACGGAAACCGTTGAAGTAATCTTAAGAAACCTAAAATCTAATGCTGTAGGTACGGATAATATTTCCTTAAAAATGTTATTAATAATTTTTCCTGTGATTGGCAAATATATTACGCATATAGTAAACACATGTCTTATTCAAAGTGTTGTTCCTGATACATGGAAATTTGCAATAGTTAAACCTATACCAAAGCAAAAGGATTGTTCTACGTTCGATAACTTGCAACCTATAAGTATCTTACCAGTACTTTCCAAAGTTCTTGAAAAGGTATGTCGTGACCAAATGATGGATTACCTTACTACAAATAATATTTTACCAGCTAATCAGTCTGGGTTCAGATCTGGCTATAGTACCAATACTTGCTTACTAAATATCATTGATTCACTTTTAAGTAATTATAATAAATCTATTATGTCTCTGTTAATCCAGATTGATCTCTCAAAAGCTTTCGATATGATTGACCACAGTATGCTCTTGGCTAAACTGAAATATTACAATTTTTCTGATAATGCTATTCAATGGTGTAAAAACTATTTTGAAGGTAGATTTTTTCAAGTGTCCATGAAATCTAACGTTGATACAATAACTTCTTCTGCTTTTCCTTTATCTTGTGGAGTTCCGCAGGGTTCGGTTTTAGGGCCAATATTTTTTCTGATATATGTAGCAGATATGCCAAAAAATTTTAAATTTTGTTCTGTTCACTCTTACGCAGATGATACGCAAATTATAGCGTCTATTAATCCTGATACTATCATGGAACAATGTGAAACTGTTAACAAAGAACTAAAGCAGTTAGTAATCTGGATGAAGAGTAATGGTTTAAATATAAATGCTTCAAAATCTGCTCTACTGGTAATAGGTAATCATGATATACCTGATATTGTTTTGGATGATGTCATATTACAGCGCAGTTCTTCAATAAAAAGTTTAGGCCTACTTATTGATGAAAATTTGATATTTAGAAACCATTTGAATCAGAAACTTATTTCAGTTAGGCTGAAATTGAGACATTTGTACAAATTTTCTCACGATCTTAGTATACCAGTAAAACTGCGTCTGGTAAATACTTTAATTTTGCCTATTATAGATTATTGTGCATGTACATATGTTCCAAATCTTACTCTAACAGACAAAAACAGAATTAGACTAATTCAGAACTCATGTTTAAGATTTGTGTACGGTGTGCGTAAATACGATCACATTTCTCAATACCGTGAATTATCTAAGATAAAGGACATTGACAGTAGAACAAAAACAGCGTATCTTTGTCTAGTGCATAAAGTTAGACTAACAGGTTCTCCCTCATAATTATTGGATAAATTGATTCAAAAGCATTATAATTATCCATTACGTGTTAAGGATTTGTATATTATTCCTGCTTTTCGTAAGACAAAATTCAAAGGTGCATTTTCATACTTAGCACCAACATTCTATAATGACTTACCGCAATGTTGTAAATCCTTGTCTCTGAACTCTTTTAAAAAATTTGTTAAAACATTATTTTAAATTAAAATTTAATGTTTATAGATTTATAAATTCATTGTAATTTTAAATTTACCATGTAAAATTTGTATGTATTCGTTTTGTCGGCTATTATTATATTTATATATATTTTCTTATGTTGTACGGTTAGGTGGAAGATCAGCCTGTGGCTGAACCTCGCCATTAACTTATTTGGGTTAATAAAGATTATTTATTATTTATTATTATTATTATTATTATTATATGTCGTGTGTAATAGCTTATGTTTGCAAAATCAAGATAAAATAGCTGTTTTCAGCTTGCAAAAACATACAAAATATTGTTTTCAAGTATTTAAACTGTCTTATTAATGTTTCTGTTGTGTATAACGGCTAATGTTGCTGAAATCAAGATAAAATTGCTGTTTTAAGCATGCAAAAGCAAACAAAACACCGTTTTCAAGTATTTAAACTGTCATATTCATGTATATGTCATGTGAAATGGCTTATGTTTGCAATATCAAGATAAAATAGCTGTTTTCATCTTGCAAAAACATACAAAATGCTGTTTTCAAATATTTAAACGGTCATGTTCATGTTTCTGTCATGTATAATGGCTAATGTTGGTGAAATCAAGATAAAATTGCTGTTTTATGCAAGCAAAAACATACATAACATCGTTTTCAAGTATTTAAACTGTCATATTGATGTATATGTCGTGTGTAATGGCTTATATTTGCAAAATCAAGTTAAAATTGCTGTTTTAAGCATGCAAAAGCATACAAAACACCATTTTCAAGTATTTAAACTGTCATATTCATGTATATGTCGTGTGTAATGGCTTATGTTTGCAAAATAAGATAAAATAGCAGTTTTCAGCTTGCAAAAACATACAAAATGCTGTTCTCAAGTATTTAAACTGTTATATTCATGTATATGTCGTGTGTAATGGCTTATATTTGCAAAATCAAGATAAAATTCCTGTTTTAAGCATGCAAAAGCATACAAAACGCAGTTTTCATGTATTTAAACTGTCATATGAATGTTTCTGTCGTGTATAATGGCTAATGTTGGTAAAATTAAGATAAAATTGCTGTTTTAAACATGCAAAAGCATACAAAATACCGTTTTCAAGTATTTAAACTGTCATATTCATGTATATGTCATGTGAAATGGCTTATGTTTGCAAAATCAAGATAAAATAGCTGTTTTCAGCTTGTAAAAACATACAAAATGCTGTTTTTAAGTATTTAAACTGTCATATTCATGTTTCTGTCGTGTATAATGGCTAATGTTGGTGAAATCAAGATAAAATTGCTGTATTAAGCATGCAAAAGCAAACAAAACACCGTTTTTAAGTATATAAACTGTCATATTCATGTATATTTCGTGTTTAATGGCTTATGTTTGCAAAATCAAGATAAAATAGCTGTTTTCAGCTTGCAAAACCATACAAAATGCTGTTTTCAAGTATTTAAACTGTCATGTTCATGTTTCTGTCGTGTATATTGGCTAATGTTGGTGAAATCAAGATAAAATTGCTGTTTTGTTCATGAAAAAGCATACATAACATCGTTTTCAAGTGTTTAAACTGCCATATTCATGTATATGTCGTGTGTAATGGCTTATGTTTGCAAAATCAAGTTAAAATAGCTGTTTTCAGCTTGCAAAAACATACAAAATGCTGTTTTCAAGTATTTAAACTCTCATATTCATATTTCTGTCGTGTATAATGGCTAATGTTGGTGAAATCAAGATTAGATTGCTGTTTTAAGCATACAAATGCATATATAACATCGTTTTCAAGTATTTAAACTGTCATATTCATGTATATGTCGTGTGTAATGGCTTATGTTTGCAAAATCAAGATAAAATAGCTGTTTTCAGCTTGCAAAAACATACAAAATATTGTTTTCAAGTATTTAAACTGTCTTATTAATGTTTCTGTTGTGTATAACGGCTAATGTTGCTGAAATCAAGATAAAATTGCTGTTTTAAGCATGCAAAAGCAAACAAAACACCGTTTTCAAGTATTTAAACTGTCATATTCATGTATATGTCATGTGAAATGGCTTATGTTTGCAATATCAAGATAAAATAGCTGTTTTCATCTTGCAAAAACATACAAAATGCTGTTTTCGAGTATTTAAACGGTCATGTTCATGTTTCTGTCATGTATAATGGCTAATGTTGGTGAAATCAAGATAAAATTGCTGTTTTATGCAAGCAAAAGCATACATAACATCGTTTTCAAGTATTTAAACTGTCATATTCATGTATATGTCGTGTGTAATGGCTTATATTTGCAAAATCAAGTTAAAATTGCTGTTTTAAGCATGCAAAAGCATACAAAACACCATTTTCAAGTATTTAAACTGTCATATTCATGTATATGTCGTGTGTAATGGCTTATGTTTGCAAAATAAGATAAAATAGCAGTATTAAGCTTGCAAAAACATACAAAATGCTGTTCTCAAGTATTTAAACTGTTATATTCATGTATATGTCGTGTGTAATGGCTTATGCTTGCAAAATCAAGATAAAATAGTTGTTTTCAGCTTGCAAAAACATACGAAATACTGTTTTCATGTATTTAAACTGTCATATTTATGTTTCTGTCGCTTATAATGGCTAATGTTGGTGCAATCAAGATAAAATTGCAGTTTTAAGCATGCAAAAGCATACAAAACACCGTTATCAAGTATATGAACTGTCATATTCATGTATATGTCGTGTGTAATGGCTTATATTTGCAAAATCAAGATAAAATAGCTGTTTTTAGCTTGCAAAAACATACAAAATGCTGTTTTCAAGTATTTAAACTATGATATTCATGTTTCTGTCGTGTATAATGGCTAATGTTGGTGAAATCAAAATAAAATTGCTGTTTTAAGCATGCAAAAGCATACAAAACACCGTTTTCAAGTATTTAAACTGTCATAATCATGTATATGTCGTGTGTAATGGCTTATGTTTGCAAAATCAAGATAAAATAGCTGTTTTCAGCTTGCGAAAACATACAAAATACTGTTTACAAGTATTTAAACTGTCATATTTATGTTTCTGTCGTGTATAATGGCTAATGTTGGCGAAATCAAGATAAAATTGCTGTTTTAAGCATGCAAAAGCATACAAAACACCGTTTTCAAGTATTTAAACTGTCATATTCATGTATATGTCGTGTGTAATGGCTTATGTTTGCAAAATCAAGATAAAATAGCTGTTTTAAGCTTGCAAAAACATACAAAATGCTGTTTTCAAGTATTTGAACTGTCATATTCATGTATATGTCGTGTGTAATGGCTTATGTTTGCGAAATCAAGATGAAATAGCTGTTTTTAGCTTTCAAAAACATACAAAATGCTGTTTTCAAGTATTTAAACTCTCATATTCATATTTCTGTCGTGTATAATGGCTAGTGTTGGTGAAATCAAGATTAGATTGCTGTTTTAAGCATGCAAAACCACACAAAACACCGCTTTCAAGTATTTAAACTGTCATATTCATGTATATGTCGTGAGTAATGGCTTATGTTTGCAAAATCAAGATAAAATAACTGTTTTCAGCTTGCAAAAACATACAAAATGCTGTTTTCAAGTATTTAAACTGTCATATTCATGTTTCTGACGTGTATAATGGCTAAAATTGGTGAAATCAAAATAAAATTGCTGTTTTAATCATGCAAAAGCATACAAAACACCGTTTTCAAGTATTTAAACTGTCATATTCATGAATATGTCGTGTGAAATGGCTTATGTTTGCAAAATCAAGATAAAATAGCTGTTTTCAGCTTGCAAAAACATACAAAATGCTGTTTTCAAGTATAAAACTATCATATTCATGTTTCTGTCGTGTATAACGGCTAATGTTGGTGAAATTAAGATAAAATTGCTGTTTTAAGCATTCAAAAGCAAACAATACATCGTTTTCAAGTATTTAGACTGTCATGTTCATGTATATGTCGTGTGTAATGGCTTATGTTTGCAAAATCAAGATCAACTAGCTGTTTTCAGCTTGCAAAAACATACAAAATGCTGTTTTCAAGTATTTAAACTGTCATATTCATGTTTCTGTCGTGTATAATGGCAAATGTTGGTGAAATCAAGATAAAATTGCTGTTTTAAGCATGCAAAAGCATACAAAACACCGTTTTCAAGTATTTAAAGTGTCATATTCATGTATATGTCGTGTGTAATGGCTTATGTTTGCAAAATCAAGATCAAATAGCTGTTTTCAGCTTGCAAAAACATACAAAATGCTGTTTTCAAGTATTATAACTGTCATATTCATGTTTCTGTCGTGTATAATGGCAAATGTTGGTGAAATCAAGATAAAATTGCTGTTTTAAGCATGCAAAAGCATACAAAACACCGTTTTCAAGTATTTAAAGTGTCATATTCATGTATATGTCGTGTGTAAGGGCTTATGTTTGCAAAATCAAGATCAAATAGCTGTTTTCAGCTTGCAAAAACATACAAAATGCTGTTTTCAAGTATATAAACTGTCATATTCAAGTTTTTGTCGTGTAGAATAACTAATGTTGGTAAGATCAAGATAAAATTGCTGTTTTAAGCATGCAAAAGCATACAAAACACCGTTCTCAATTATTTAAACTGTCATATTCATGTAAATATCGTGTGTAATGGCTTGTGTTTGCAAAAACAAGATACAATAGCTGTTTTAAGCTTGCAAAAACATACAAAATGCTGTTTTCAAGTATTTAAACTGTCTTATTCATGTTTCTGTCGTGTATAATGACTAACGTTGGTGAAATCAAGATAAAATTGCTGTTTTAAGCATGCAAAAGCATACAAAACACCGTTTTCAAGTATTTAAACAGTCATATTCATGTATATATCGTGTGTAATGGCTTATGTTTGCAAAATCAAGATCAAATAGCTGTTTTTAACATGGAAAAATATACAAAATGCTGTTTTCAAGTATTTAAACTGTCATATTCATGTTTTTGTCGTGTATATAGGCAAATGTTGGTGAAATCAAGATAAAATTGCTGTTTTAAGCATACAAAACACAGTTTATTAAGTACATAAACTGTCAAGTTCATGTATATGTCGTGTGTAATAGCTTTTGTTTGCAAAATCAAGATAAAATAGTTGTTTTCAGCTTGAAAAAACACACAAAATGCTGTTTCCAAGTATCTAAACTGTCATATTCATGTTTCTGGCGTGTATAATAGCTAATGTTGGTGAAGTCAAGATAAAATTGCTGTTTTAAGCATGCAAAAGCATACAAAACACCGGTTTCAAGTAATTAAACTGTCATATTCATGTATATGTCGCGTGTAATGGCTTATGTTTGCAAAATCAAAATAAAATAGCTGTTTTCAGCTTGCAAAAACATACAAAATGCTGTTTTCAAGTATTTAAACTGTCATATTCATGTTTCTGTCGTGTATAATGGCCAATGTTGGTGAAATCAAGATAAAATTGCTGTTTTAAGCATGCAAAAGCATACAAAACACCGTTTTTAAGTATTTAAACTGTCATATTCATGTATATGTCGTGTGTAATGGTTTATGTTTGCAGAATCAAGATAAAATAGCTGTTTTTAGCTTGCAAAAGCATACAAAATGCTGTTTTCAAGTATTTATACTGTCATATTCATGCTTCTGTCGTGTATAATGGCAAATGTTGGTAAAATCAAGATAAAATTGCTGTTTTAAGCATGCAAAAGCATACAAAATGCTGCTTTCAAGTATAATAACTGTCATATTCATGTTTCTGTCGTGTATAATGGCAAATGTTTGTGAAATCAAGGAAAAATTGCTGTTTTAAGCATGCAAAAGCATACAAAACACCGTTTTCAAGTATTTAAACTGTCATATTCATGTATATGTCTGTGTAATGGCTTATGTTTGTAAAATCAACATAAAATAGCTATTTTCTGCATGAAAAAACATACAAAATGCTGTTTTCAAGTATTTAAACTGTCATAATAATGTTTCTGGCGTGTATAATGGCTAATGTTGGTGAAATCAAGATAATATTCCTGTTTTAAGCAAGCAAAAGTATACAAAACACCGTTTTCAAGTATTTAAACTGTCATGTTCATGTATATGTCGTGTGTAATGGCTTTTGTTTGCAAAATCATGATAAAATAGCTGTTTTCAGCTTGAAAAAACATACAAAATGCTATTTTCAAGTATTTAAACTGTCATATTCATGTTTCTGACGTGTATAATGGCTAATGTTGATCAAATCAAGATAAAATTGCTGTTTTAAGCATGCAAAAGCATACAAAACTCCGTTTTCAAATATTTAAATTGTCATATGTATGTATATGTCGTGTGTAATGCAAAAAAGAGATAAAATAGCTGTTCTCAGCTAGCAAAAACATACAAAATGCTGTTTTAATGTATTTAAACTAACATATTCATATTTAAGTCGTGTATAACGGCTAATGTTGGTAAAATCAAGATAAAATTGCTGTTTTAAGCATGCAAAAGCATACAAAACACCGTTTTCAAGTATTTAAACTGTCATATTCATGTATATGTCGTGTGTAACGGCTTATGTTTGCAAAATCAAGATAAAATAGCTGTGTTCAGCTTGCAAAAACATACAAAATGCTGTTTTCATGTATTTAAACTGTCTTAATAATGTTTCTGTCGTGTATAATGGCAAATGTTGGTGAAATCAAGATAAAATTGCTGTTTTAAGCATACAAAAGCATACAAACCTCCGTTTTCATGTATTTAAACTGTCATATGTATGTATATGTCGTGTGTAATGCAAAATAAAGATAAAATAGCTGTTTTCAGCTTGCAAAAACATACAAAATGCTGTTTAAAAGTATTTAAACTAACATATTCATGTTTATGTCGTGTATAATGGCTAATGTTGGTGAAATCAAGATAAAATTGCTGTTTTAAGCATGCAAAAGCATACAAAACACCGTTTTCAAGAATTTAAACTGTCATATTCTTGTATATGTCGTGTGTAATGGCTTTTGTTTGCAAAATCAAGATAAAATAGCTGTTTTCAGCTTGAAAAAACATACAAAATGCTGTCTTCAAGTATTTAAACTGTCATGTTCATGTTTCTGACGTGTATAATGGCTAATGTTGATGAAATCAAGATAAAATTGCTGTTTTAAGCATGCAAAAGCATACAAAACTCCGTTTTCAAGTATTTAAACTGTCATATGTATGTATATGTCGTGTGTAATGCAAAGTAAAGTTAAAATAGCTGTTTTCAGCTTGCAAAAACATACAAAATGCTGTTTTATAGTATTTAAACTAACATACTCATGTTTATGTCGTGTATAACTGCTAATGTTGGTAAAATCAAGATAAAATTGCTGTTTTAAGCATGCAAAAGCATACAAAACACCGTTTTCAAGTATTTAAACTGTAATATTTAGATATATGTCGTGTGTAATGGCTTATGTTTGTAAAATCAAGATAAAATTGCTGTTTTCTGCTTGCAAAAACATACAAAACGCTGTTTTCAAGTATTTAAACTGTCATATTCATGTTTCTGTCGTGTATAATGGCTAATGTTGGTAAAATCAAGATAAAATTGCTGTTTTAAGCATGCAAAAGCATACAAAACACAGTTTTCAAGAATTTAAACTGTCATATTCTTGTATATGTCGTGTGTAATGGCTTATGTTTGCAAAATCAAGATCAAATAGCTGTTTTCAGCTTGCAAAAACATACAAAATGCTGATTTCAAGTATTATAACTGTCATATTCATGTTTCTGTCGTGTATAATAGCAAATGTTGGTGAAATCAAGATAAAATTGCTGTTTTAAGCATGCAAAAGCATACAAAACACCGTTTTCAAGTATTTAAACTGTCATATTCATGTTTCTGTCGTGTATAGTAGCAAATGTTGGTAAAATCAAGATAAAATTGCTGTTTTAAGCATGCAAAAGCTATACAAAATGCTGTTTTCAAGTATAATAACTGTCATATTCATGTTTCTGTCGTGTATAATAGCAAATGTTTGTGAAATCAAGAAAACATTGCTGTTTTAAGCATGCAAAAGCATACAAAACATCGTTTTCAAGTATTTAAACTGTCATATTCATGTATATGTCTGTGTAATGCAAAATAAAGATAAAATAGCTGTTTTCAGCTTGCAAAAACATACAAAATGCTGTTTTCAAGTATTTAAACTGTCTTAATAATGTTTCTGTCGTGTATAATGGCTAATGTTGATGAAATTAAGATAAAATTGCTGTTTTAAGCATGCAAAAGCATACAAAACACCGTTTTCAAGTATTTAAACTGTAATATTCATGTATATGTCGTGTGTAATGGCTTATGTTTGTAAAATCAAGATACAATTGCTGTTTTCTGCTTGCAAAAACATACAAAACGCTGTTTTCAAGTATTTAAACTGTCATATTCATGTTTCTGGCGTGTATAATAGCTAATGTTGGTGAAATCAAGATAAAATTGCTGTTTTAAGCATGCAAAAGCATACAAAACACCGGTTTCAAGTAATTAAACTGTCATATTCATGTATAAGTCGCGTGTAATGGCTTATGTTTGCAAAATCAAAATAAAATAGCTGTTTTGAGCTTGCAAAAACATACAAAATGCTAATTTCAAGTATTTAAACTGTCATATTCATGTTTCTGTCGTGTATAATGGCCAATGTTGGTGAAATCAAGATAAAATTGCTGTTTTAGGCATGCAAAAGCATACAAAACACCGGTTTCAAGTAATTAAACTGTCATATTCATGTATAAGTCGCGTGTAATGGTTTATGTTTGCAAAATCAAGATAAAATAGCTGTTTTCAGCTTGCAAAAGCATACAAAATGCTGCTTTCAAGTATTTAAACTGTCATATTCATGTTTCTGTCGTGTATAATGGCAAATGTTTGTGAAATCAAGAAAAAATTGCTGTTTTAAGCATGCAAAAGCATACAAAACACCGTTTTCAAGTATTTAAACTGTCATATTCATGTATATGTCTGTGTAATGGCTTATGTTTGTAAAATCAACATTAAATAGCTGTTTTCTGCTTGAAAAAACATACAAAATGCTGTTTTCAGGTATTTAAACTGTCATATTCATGTTTCTGTCGTGTATAATGGCTAATGTTGGTGAAATCAAGATAAAATTGTTGTTTTAAGCATACAAAAGCATACAAAACACCGTTTTCATGTATTTAAACTGTCATATTCATTTATATGTCGTGTGTAATGGCTTTTGTTTGCAAAATCAAGATGAAATATCTGTTTTAAGCTTGCAAAAACATACAAAATGCTGTTTTCAAGAATTTAAACTGTCTTAATAATGTTTCTGTCGTGTATAATGGCTAATGTTGGTAAAATCAAGATAAAATTGCTGTTTTAAGCATGCAAAAGCATACAAAACACCGTTTTCAAGTATTTAAACTGTAATATTCATGTATATGTCGTGTGTAATGGCTTATGTTTGTAAAATCAAGATACAATTGCTGTTTTCTACTTGCAAAAACATACAAAACGCTGTTTTCTATTATTTAAACTGTCATATTCATGTTTCTGGCGTGTATGATAGCTAATGTTGGTGAAATCAAGATAAAATTGCTGTTTTAAGCATGCAAAAGCATACAAAACACCGGTTTCAAGTCATTAAACTGTAATATTCATGTATATGTCGCGTGTAATGGCTTATGTTTGCAAAATCAAAATAAAATAGCTGTTTTCAGCTTGCAAAATCATACAAAATGCTGTTTTCAAGTATTTAAACTGTCATATTCATGTTTCTGTCGTGTATAATGGCCAATGTTGGTGAAATCAAGATAAAATTGCTGTTTTAAGCATGCAAAAGCATAGAAAACACCGTTTTCAAGTATTTAAACTGTCATATTCATGTATATGTCGTGTGTAATGGTTTATGTTTGCAAAATCAAGATAAAATAGCTGTTTTCAGCTTACAAAAGCATACAAAATGCTGTTTTCAAGTATTTAAACTGTCATATTCATGTTTCTGTCGTGTATAATGGCAAATGTTGGTAAAATCAAGATAAAATTGCTGTTTTAAGCATGCAAAAGTATACAAAATGCTGCTTTCAAGTATAATAACTGTCATATTCATGTTTCTGTCGTGTATAATGGCAAATGTTTGTGAAATCAAGAAAAAATTGCTGTTTTAAGCATGCAAAAGCATACAAAACACCGTTTTCAAGTATTTAAACTGTCATGTTCATGTATATGTCGCGTGTAATGGCTTTTGTTTGCAAAATCAAGATAAAATATAAGTTTTCAGCTTGAAAAAACATACAAAATGCTGTTTTCAAGTATTTAAACTGTCATATTCATGTTTCTGACGTGTATAATGGCTAATGTTGATGAAATCAAGATAAAATTGCTGTTTTAAGCATGCAAAAGCATACAAAACTCCGTTTTCAAGTATTTAAACTGTCATATGTATGTATATGTCGTGTGTAATGCAAAATAAAGATAAAATTGCTGTTTTCAGCTTGCAAAAACATACAAAATGCTGTTTTAAAGTATTTAAACTAACATATTCATGTTTATAATAATAATAATAATAATAATAATAATGATTTATTTTCTGAGGATACAATACATTGTATATAGAAAACGTCACAAATAAAATATATAAACAGATACAAAAGTTAAATAAATTATAAATTAAAAAATTCATTTAAATCATAGAAGTTGTAATGCAGAAGGAACAATTTTAGACTTTTTTTGAATTTTCTAGAGTTAGTCTCTGATTTAATGACATCAGGCAGTTTGTTAAAAATTTGTAAACCAATCCGGCTAGGAGAATTTTTTACAACATTTAACTTAGAAGTAGGAACGTATAAATTATTTCTTTTTCTTGTGTTATGTTGATGCAACTCTGAAATCATGGTAAACGATGTTTTATTCTTGAAAATAAAATTGCTTATTTCCCAAATATAGATGCAAGTTAAACTTAAAATATTAAATTTTTTAAAAATATCTCTACAGGATGTTCTTTGACTGATTCCTGCAATACATCTTAAAATTCTTTTTTGAGCTAAAAAAACTTTGTGAGCAGAATTAGAAGCGCCCCAAAAGGAAATACCATAACGTATGCGAGACTCAACGCAAGCAAAGTAAAAAATTAAAAGTTGATTAATATTTAAATATTCTTTTAAATGTCGTATTTGATAACAGGTCGAATTAAGTTTGATAATAAGATCGTCACAGTGAGGATTCCAGTTTAGGGTATCAGTTACTAGCATACCCAATAAACGAGCATTTTTTGTCGGTACCTTTAAAGCTATCTCCAAAACGAATGTTAATATTATTATTGTTATTGGGATTCATGTGAAAATGAAGAATTTTTGTTTTAGAACTATTTAAAAATAACTTATTTTCACAACACCATGAAGTTAGGGACTGAACGGTGTGATTGCATTTGTTAATTAAAATATCTTTATCCGGGTCCGAAATGATTATAGTACTATCATCGGCATACAAAATAGGAATGCAGTCATCAGAAAGTACTGTACATAAGTCATTTATATAAATAGTAAATAGAACTGGAGCAAGTACAGTACCCTGTGGAAGACCTACATCAATTAATGCTAAGTTAGACTAAACAAAATAATTAGTCGACTGCTTATTAGTGTAGTTAAGAGACACGAATTGGTGTCTGTTTGATAAAAAGGTAGCAATCCAATTTAAGGCAACCCCACGAACACCTACGCACTCTAGCTTATCTAACAAGCGGTAATGATCAACACAGTCAAAAGCTTTACTTAAATCACATAATATACCAATTGGGTGTTCCCCATTATTTAGATTTTGAATAATATTATAAAAACAGTGTAAAGCATCGATAGTTGAACTATTTGTTCTAAATCCGAACTGATTATTATTAATAATACAGTTTTGGTTTAAAAAACAATCAAGTCTATTCAAAAAACAATATTCAAAAATCTTTGAAAACCCCGAGGTTAAAGCTATAGGCCTGTAATTATCCAGACTTGTTTTTTCACCTTTTTTGTAAACAGGAATTACTTTATTCGATTTTAAACTTGCCGGGAAAGTACCGTTTTGAAAAGATAAATTAATAATATAAGTTAGAGGCTCAGCAATAAGATGCGCAACTTTACGAATAATAAAATTTGGCACATTATCAGGCCGACTTGAATTATTATTATGTCATGTATAACGGCTAATGATGGTAAAATCAAGATAAAATTGCTGTTTTAAGCATGCAAAAGCATACAAAACATCGGTTTCAAGTATTTAAACTGTCATATTCATGCATATGTCGTGTGTAATGGCTTATGTTTGCAAAATCAAGATAAAATAGCTGTTTTCAGCTTGCAAAAACATACAAAATGCTGTTTTCAAGTATTTAAACTGTCTTAATAATGTTTCTGTCGTGTATAATGGCTAATGTTGATGAAATCAAGATAAAATTGCTGTTTTAAGCATGCAAAAGCATACAAAACACTGTTTTCAAGTATTTAAACTGTAATATTCATGTATATGTCGTGTGTAATGGCTTATGTTTGTAAAATCAAGATACAATTGCTGTTTTCTGCTTGCAAAAGCATACAAAACGCTGTTTTCAAGTATTTAAACTGTCATATTCATGTTTCTGTCGTGTATAATGGCTAATGTTGGTGAAATCAAGATAAAATTGCTGTTTTAAGCATGCAAAAGCATACAAAACACCGTTTTCAAGAATTTAAACTATCATATTCTTGTATATGTCGTGTGTAATGGCTTATGTTTGCAAAATCAAGATCAAATAGCTGTTTTCAGCTTGCAAAAACATACAAAATGCAGTTTTTAAGTATTATAACTGTCATATTCATGTTTCTGTCGTGTATAATGGCAAATGTTGGTGAAATCAAGATAAAATAGCTGTTTTAAGCATGCAAAAGCATACAAAACACCGTTTTCAAGTATTTAAACTGTAATATTCATGTATATGTCGTGTGTAATGGCTTATGTTTGTAAAATCAAGATAAAATAGCTGTTTTCTGCTTGCAAAAACATACAAAATGCTGTTTTCAAGTATTTAAACTGTCATATTCATGTTTCTGATGTGTAAAATGGCTAATGTTGGTGAAATTAAGATAAAATTGTTGTTTTAAGCATACAAAAGCATACAAAACACCGTTTTCAAGTATTTAAACTGTCATATTCATTTATATGTCGTGTGTAATGGCTTTTGTTTGCAAAATCAAGATGAAATATCTGTTTTAAGCTTGCAAAAACATACAAAATGCTGTTTTCAAGAATTTAAACTGTCTTAATAATGTTTCTGTCGTGCATAATGGCTAATGTTGGTAAAATCAAGATAAAATTGCTGTTTTAAGCATGCAAAAGCATACAAAACACGGTTTTCAAGTATTTAAACTGTCATATTCATGTATATGTCTGTGTAATGGCTTATGTTTGTAAAATCAACATAAAATAGCTGTTTTCTGCTTGAAAAAACATACAAAATGCAGTTTTCAAGTATTCAAACTGTCATAATAATGTTTCTGGCGTGTATAATGGCTAATGTTGGTGAAATCAAGATAATATTGCTGTTTTAAGCAAGCAAAAGTATACAAAACACCGTTTTCAAGTATTTAAACTGTCATGTTCATGTATATGTCGTGTGTAATGGCTTTTGTTTGCAAAATCATGATAAAATAGCTGTTTTCAGCTTGAAAAAACATACAAAATGCTGTTTTCAAGTATTTAAACTGTCATATTCATGTTTCTGACGTGTATAAAAGCTAATGTTGGTGAAATCAAGATAAAATTGCTGTTTTAAGCATGCAAAAGCATACAAAACACCGTTTTCAAGTATTTAAACTGTAATATTCATGTATATGTCGTGTGTAATGGCTTATGTTTGTAAAATCAAGATAATATAGCTGTTTTCAGCTTGCAAAAACATACATAATGCTGTTTTCAAGTATTTAAACTGTCATATTCATGTTTCTGTCGTGTATAATGGCAAATGTTGGTAAAATCAAGATAAAATTGCTGTTTTAAGCATGCAAAAGCATACAAAATGCTGTTTTCAAGTATAATAACTGTCATATTCATGTTTCTGTCGTGTATAATGGCAAATGTTGGTGAAATCAAGATAAAATTGCTGTTTTAAGCATGCAAAAGCATACAAAACATCGGTTTCAAGTATTTAAACTGTCATATTCATGCATATGTCGTGTGTAATGGCTTATGTTTGCAAAATCAAGATAAAATAGCTGTTTTCAGCTTGCAAAAACATACAAAATGCTGTTTTCAAGTATTTAAACTGTCTTAATAATGTTTCTGTCGTGTATAATGGCTAATGTTGATGAAATCAAGATAAAATTGCTGTTTTAAGCATGCAAAAGCATAGAAAACACTGTTTTCAAGTATTTAAACTGTCATATTCATGTATATGTCTGTATAATGGCTTATGTTTGTAAAATTAAGATAAAATAGCTGTTTTCTGCTTGAAAAAACATACAAAATGCTGTTTTCAAGTATTTAAACTGTCATAATAATGTTTCTGTCGTGTATAATGGGTAATGTTGGTGAAATCAAGATAAAATTGCTGTTTTAAGCAAGCAAAAGTATACAAAACACAGTTTTCAAGTATCTAAACTGCCATGTTCATGTATATGTTTTGTGTAATGGCTTTTGTTTGCAAAATCAAGATAAAATAGCTGTTTTCAGCTTGAAAAAACATACAAAATGCTGTTTTTAAGTATTTAAACTGTCATATTCATGTTTCTGGCGCGTATAATGGCTAATGTATATGAAATCAAGATAAAATTGCTGATTTAGCATGCAAAAGCATACAAAACTCCGTTTTCAAGTATTTAAACTGTCATATGTATGTATATGTCGAGTGTTATGGTTTATGTTTGCAAAATCAAGATAAAATAGCTGTTTTCAGCTTGCAAAGGCATACAAAATGCTGTTTTCAAGTATAATAACTGTTATATTCATGTTTCTGTTGTGTATAATGGCAAATGTTTTTGAAATCAAGATAAAATTGCTGTTTTAAGTATGCAAAAGCATACAAAACATCGTTTTCAAGTATGTAAACTGTCATATTCATGTATATGTCTGTGTAATGGCTTATTTTTGTAAAATCAAGATAAAATAGCTGTTTTCTGCTTGAAAAAATATACAAAATGCTGTTTTCAAGTATTTAAACTGTCATAATAATGTTTCTGTCGTGTATAATGGCTAATGTTTGTGAAATCAAGATAAAATTGCTGTTTTAAGCAAGCAAAAGTATACAAAACACAGTTTTCAAGTATCTAAACTGTCATGTTCATGTATATGTCGTGTGTAATGGCTTTTGTTTGCAAAAGAAAGATAAAATAGCTGTTTTCAGCTTGAAAAATCATACAAAATGCTGTTTTCAAGTATTTAAACTGTCATATTCATGTTTCTGACGTGTATAATGGCTAATGTTTATGAAATCAAGATAGAATTGCTGTTTTAAGCAAGCAAAAGTATACAAAACACAGTTTTCAAGTATCTAAACTGTCATGTTCATGTATATGTCGTGTGTAATGGCTTTTGTTTGCAAAATGAAGATAAAATAGCTGTTTTCAGCTTGCAAAAACCTACAAAATGCTGTTTTCAAGTATTTAAACTGTCATAATAATGTTACTGTCGTGTATAATGGCTAATGTTTGTGAAATCAAGATAAAATTGCTGTTTTAAGCAAGCAAAAGTATACAAAACACAGTTTTCAAGTATCTAAACTGTCATGTTCATGTATATGTCGTGTGTAATGGCTTTTGTTTGCAAAATGAAGATAAAATAGCTGTTTTCAGCTTGCAAAAACATACAAAATGCTGATTTCAAGTTTAAAACTGTCATATTCATGTTTCTGTCGTGTACAATAGCTAATGTTGGTGAAATCGACATGAAATTGCTGTTTTAAGCATGCAAAAGCTTACAAAACACCAATTTCAAGTATTGAAACTGTCATATTCATGTATATGTCGTGTGTAATGGCTTATGTTTGTAAAATCAAGATAAAATTGCTGTTTTATGCATGCAAAAGCATACAAAACACCGTTTTTAAGTATTTAAACTGTCATGTTCATGTATATGTTGTGTGTAATGGCATTTGTTTGCAAAATCAAGATAAAATAGCTGTTTTCAGCTTGAAAAAACATACAAAATGCTGTTTTAAAGTATTTAAACTGTCATATTCATGTTTCTGTCATGTATAATGGCTAATGTTGGTTAAATTAAGATAAAATTGCTGCTTTAAGCATGCAAAAGCATACAAAACACCGTTTTTAAGTATTTAAACTGTCATATTCATGTATATGTCGTGTGTAATGGCTTATGTTTGCAAAATCAAGATAAAATAGCTCTTTTTAGCTTGCAAAAACATACAAAACGCTGTTTTTAAGTATTTAAACTGTCATATTAATGTTTCTGGCCTGTATAATAGCTAATGTTAGTAAAATCAAGATAAAATTACTGTTTTAAGTATGCAAATGCATGCAAAACACCGTTCTCAAGTATTTAAACTGTCATATTCATGTATATATCGTGTGTAATGGCTTATGTTTGCAAAATCAAGATACAATAGCTGATTTCTGCTTGCAAAAACATACAAAATGCTGTTTTCAAGTATTTAAACTGTCATATTCATGTTTCTGTCGTGTATAATGGCTAATGTTGGTGAAATCAAGATAAAATTGCTGTTTTAAGCATACAAAACACAGTTTTTTAAGTACTTAAACTGTCATGTTCATGTATATGTCGTGTGTAATGGCTTTTGTTTGCAAAATCAAGATAAAATAGTTGTTTTCAGCTTGAAAAAACATACAAAATGCTGTTTTCAAGTATTTAAACTGTCATATTTATGTTTCTGGCGTGTATAATAGCTAATGTTGGTGAAATTAAGATAAAATTGCTGTTTTAGCATGCAAAAGCATACAAAACACAGGTTTCAAGTATTTAAACTGTCATATTCATGTATATGTCGCGTGTAATGGCTTATGTTTGCAAAATCAAAATAAAATAGCTGTTTTCAGCTTGCAAAAACATACAAAATGCTGTTTTCAAGTATTTAAACTGTCATATTCATGTTTCTGTCGTGTATAATGGCAAATGTTGGTAATCAAGATAAAATAGCTGTTTTCAGCTTGCAAAAGCATACAAAATGCTGTTTTCAAGTATTTAAACTGTCATATTCATGTTTCTGTGGTGTATAATGGCAAATGTTGGTAAAATCAAGATAAAATTGCTGTTTTAAGCATGCAAAAGCATACAAAATGCTGCTTTCAAGTATAATAACTGTCATATTCATGTTTTTGTCGTGTATAATGGCAAATGTTTGTGAAATCAAGAAAAAATTGCTGTTTTAAGCATGCAAAAGCATACAAAACACCGTTTTCAAGTATTTAAACTGTCATATTCATGTATATGTCTGTGTAATGGCTTATGTTTGTATAATCAACATAAAATAGCTGTTTTCTGCTTGAAAAAACATACAAAATGCTGTTTTAAAGTATTTAAACTGTCATAATAATGTTTCTGGCGTGTATAATGGCTAATGTTGGTGAAATCAAAATAATATTGCTGTTTTAAGCAAGCAAAAGTATACAAAACACCGTTTTCTAGTATTTAAACTGTCATGTTCATGTATATGTCGTGTGTAATGGCTTTTGTTAGCAAAATCATGATAAAATAGCTGTTTTCAGCTTGAAAAAACATACAAAATGCTGTTTTCAAGTATTTAAATTGTCATATTCATGTTTCTGACGTGTATAATGGCTAATGTTGATGAAATCAAGATAAAACTGCTGTTTTAAGCATGAAAAAGCATACAAAATGCTGTTTTCAAGTATAATAACTGTTATATTCATGTTTCTGTAGTGTATAATGGCAAATGTTTGTGAAATCAAGATAAAATTGCTGTTTTAAGCATGCAAAAGCATACAAAACACTGTTTTCAAGTATTTAAACTGTCATATTCATGTATATGTCTGTATAATGGCTTATGTTTGTAAAATTAAGATAAAATAGCAGTTTTCTGCTTGAAAAAACATACAAAATGCTGTTTTCAAGTATTTAAACTGTCATAATAATGTTTTTGTCGTGTATAATGGGTAATGTTGGTGAAATCAAGATAAAATTGCTGTTTTAAGCAAGCAAAAGTATACAAAACACAGTTTTCAAGTATCTAAACTGTCATGTTCATGTATATGTTTTGTGTAATGGCTTTTGTTTGCAAAATCAAGATAAAATAGCTGTTTTCAGCTTGAAAAAACATACAAAATGCTGTTTTCAAGTATTTAAACTGTCATATTCATGTTTCTGTCGTGTATAATGGCAAATGTTGGTAATCAAGATAAAATAGCTGTTTTCAGCTTGCAAAAGCATACAAAATGCTGTTTTCAAGTATTTAAACTGTCATATTCATGTTTCTGTGGTGTATAATGGCAAATGTTGGTAAAATCAAGATAAAATTGCTGTTTTAAGCATGCAAAAGCATACAAAATGCTGCTTTCAAGTATAATAACTGTCATATTCATGTTTTTGTCGTGTATATTGGCAAATGTTTGTGAAATCAAGAAAAAATTGCTGTTTTAAGCATGCAAAAGCATACAAAACACCGTTTTCAAGTATTTAAACTGTCATATTCATGTATATGTCTGTGCAATGGCTTATGTTTGTAAAATCAACATAAAATAGCTGTTTTCTGCTTGAAAAAACATACAAAATGCTGTTTTAAAGTATTTAAACTGTCATAATAATGTTTCTGGCGTGTATAATGGCTAATGTTGGTGAAATCAAGATAATATTGCCGTTTTAAGCAAGCAAAAGTATACAAAACACCGTTTTCTAGTATTTAAACTGTCATGTTCATGTATATGTCGTGTGTAATGGCTTTTTTTTGCAAAATCATGATAAAATAGCTGTTTTCAGCTTGAAAAAACATACAAAATGCTGTTTTCAAGTATTTAAACTGTCATATTCATGTTTCTGACGTGTATAATGGCTAATGTTGATGAAATCAAGATAAAACTGCTGTTTTAAACATGAAAAAGCATACAAAATGCTGTTTTCAAGTATAATAACTGTTATATTCATGTTTCTGTAGTGTATAATGGCAAATGTTTGTGAAATCAAGATAAAATTGCTGTTTTAAGCATGCAAAAGCATACAAAACACTGTTTTCAAGTATTTAAACTGTCATATTCATGTATATGTCTGTATAATGGCTTATGTTTGTAAAATTAAGATAAAATAGCTGTTTTCTGCTTGAAAAAACATACAAAATGCTGTTTTCAAGTATTTAAACTGTCATAATAATGTTTCTGTCGTGTATAATGGGTAATGTTGGTGAAATCAAGATAAAATTGCTGTTTTAAGCAAGCAAAAGTATACAAAACACAGTTTTCAAGTATCTAAACTGTCATGTTCATGTATATGTTTTGTGTAATGGCTTTTGTTTGCAAAATCAAGATAAAATAGCTGTTTTCAGCTTGAAAAAACATACAAAATGCTGTTTTTAAGTATTTAAACTGTCATATTCATGTTTCTGGCGCGTATAATGGCTAACGTATATGAAATCAAGATAAAATTGCTGATTTAGCATGCAAAAGCATACAAAACTCCGTTTTCAAGTATTTAAACTGTCATATGTATGTATATGTCGAGTGTTATGGTTTATGTTTGCAAAATCAAGATAAAATAGCTGTTTTCAGCTTGCAAAGGCATACAAAATGCTGTTTTCAAGTATAATAACTGTTATATTCATGTTTCTGTTGTGTATAATGGCAAATGTTTTTGAAATCAAGATAAAATTGCTGTTTTAAGTATGCAAAAGCATACAAAACATCGTTTTCAAGTATGTAAACTGTCATATTCATGTATATGTCTGTGTAATGGCTTATTTTTGTAAAACCAAGATAAAATAGCTGTTTTCTGCTTGAAAAAATATACAAAATGCTGTTTTCAAGTATTTAAACTGTCATAATAATGTTTCTGTCGTGTATAATGGCTAATGTTTGTGAAATCAAGATAAAATTGCTGTTTTAAGCAAGCAAAAGTATACAAAACACAGTTTTCAAGTATCTAAACTGTCATGTTCATGTATATGTCGTGTGTAATGGCTTTTGTTTGCAAAAGAAAGATAAAATAGCTGTTTTCAGCTTGAAAAATCATACAAAATGCTGTTTTCAAGTATTTAAACTGTCATATTCATGTTTCTGACGTGTATAATGGCTAATGTTTATGAAATCAAGATAAAATTGCTGTTTTAAGCAAGCAAAAGTATACAAAACACAGTTTTCAAGTATCTAAACTGTCATGTTCATGTATATGTCGTGTGTAATGGCTTTTGTTTGCAAAATGAAGATAAAATAGCTGTTTTCAGCTTGCAAAAACCTACAAAATGCTGTTTTCAAGTATTTAAACTGTCATAATAATGTTACTGTCGTGTATAATGGCTAATGTTTGTGAAATCAAGATAAAATTGCTGTTTTAAGCAAGCAAAAGTATACAAAACACAGTTTTCAAGTATCTAAACTGTCATGTTCATGTATATGTCGTGTGTAATGGCTTTTGTTTGCAAAATGAAGATAAAATAGCTGTTTTCAGCTTGCAAAAACATACAAAATGCTGATTTCAAGTTTAAAACTGTCATATTCATGTTTCTGTCGTGTACAATAGCTAATGTTGGTGAAATCGACATGAAATTGCTGTTTTAAGCATGCAAAAGCTTACAAAACACCGATTTCAAGTATTGAAACTGTCATATTCATGTATATGTCGTGTGTAATGGCTTATGTTTGCAAAATCAAGATAAAATAGCTGTTTTCAGCTTGCAAAAACATACAAAATGCAAAAGCATACAAAACACCGTTTTCAAGTATTTAAACTGTAATATTCATGCATATGTCGTGTGTAATGGCTTATGTTTGTAAAATCAAGATAAAATTGCTGTTTTATGCATGCAAAAGCATACAAAACACCGTTTTTAAGTATTTAAACTGTCATGTTCATGTATATGTTGTGTGTAATGGCATTTGTTTGCAAAATCAAGATAAAATAGCTGTTTTCAGCTTGAAAAAACATACAAAATGCTGTTTTCAAGTATTTAAACTGTCATATTCATGTTTCTGTCATGTATAATGGCTAATGTTGGTTAAATTAAGATAAAATTGCTGCTTTAAGCATGCAAAAGCATACAAAACACCGTTTTTAAGTATTTAAACTGTCATATTCATGTATATGTCGTGTGTAATGGCTTATGTTTGCAAAATAAAGATAAAATAGCTCTTTTTAGCTTGCAAAAACATACAAAACGCTGTTTTTAAGTATTTAAACTGTCATATTAATGTTTCTGGCCTGTATAATAGCTAATGTTAGTAAAATCAAGATAAAATTACTGTTTTAAGTATGCAAATGCATGCAAAACACCGTTCTCAAGTATTTAAACTGTCATATTCATGTATATATCGTGTGTAATGGCTTATGTTTGCAAAATCAAGATACAATAGCTGATTTCTGCTTGCAAAAACATACAAAATGCTGTTTTCAAGTATTTAAACTGTCATATTCATGTTTCTGTCGTGTATAATGGCTAATGTTGGTGAAATCAAGATAAAATTGCTGTTTTAAGCATACAAAACACAGTTTTTTAAGTACTTAAACTGTCATGTTCATGTATATGTCGTGTGTAATGGCTTTTGTTTGCAAAATCAAGATAAAATAGTTGTTTTCAGCTTGAAAAAACATACAAAATGCTGTTTTCAAGTATTTAAACTGTCATATTTATGTTTCTGGCGTGTATAATAGCTAATGTTGGTGAAATCAAGATAAAATTGCTGTTTTAAGCATGCAAAAGCATACAAAACACAGGTTTCAAGTATTTAAACTGTCATATTCATGTATATGTCGCGTGTAATGGCTTATGTTTGCAAAATCAAAATAAAATAGCTGATTTCAGCTTGCAAAAACATACAAAATGCTGTTTTCAAGTATTTAAACTGTCATATTCATGTTTCTGTCGTGTATAATGGCCAATGTTGGTGAAATCAAGATAAAATTGCTGTTTTAAGCATGCAAAATCATACAAAACACCGTTTTCAAATATATAAACTGTCATATTCATGTATATGTCGTGTGTAATGGTTTATGTTTGCAAAATCAAGATAAAATAGCTGTTTTCAGCTTGCAAAAACATACAAAATGCTGTTTTCAAATATTTAAACTGTCATATTCATGTTTCTGTCGTGTATAATGGCCAATGTTGGTGAAATCAAGATAAAATTGCTGATTTAGCATGCAAAAGCATACTAAACTCCGTTTTCAAGTATTTAAACTATCATATGTATGTATATGTCGTGTGTAATGCAAAATAAAGATAAAATAGCTGTTTTCAGCTTGCAAAAACATACAAAATGTTGTTTTAAAGTATTTAAACTAACATATTCATGTTTATGTCGTGTATAACGACTAATGTTGGTAAAATCAAGATAAAATTGCTGTTTTAAGCATGCAAAAGCATACAAAACACCGGTTTCAAGTATTTAAACTGTCATATTCATGTATATGTCGTGTGTATTGGCTTATGTTTGCAAAATCAAGATAAAATAGCTGTTTTCAACTTGCAAAAACATACAAAATGCTGATTTCAAGTTTAAAACGGTCATATTCATGTTTCTGTCGTGTACAATAGCTAATGTTGTTGAAATCAACATGAAATTGCTGTTTTAAGCATGCAAAAGCTTACAAAACACCGATTTCAAGTATTGAAACTGTCATATTCATGTATATGTCCTGTGTAATGGCTTATGTTTGCAAAATCAAGATAAAATAGCTGTTTTCAGCTTGGAAAAACATACAAAATACTGTTTTCAAGTATTTAAACTGTCTTAATAATGTTTCTGTCGTGTATAATATCTTATGTTGGTGAAAACAAGATAAAATTGCTGTTTTAAGCATGCAAAAGCATACAAAACACCGTTTTCAAGTATTTAAACTGTAATATTCATGCATATGTCGTGTGTAATGGCTTATGTTTGTAAAATCAAGATAAAATTGCTGTTTTCTGCTTGCAAAAACATACAAAACGCTGTTTTCAAGTATTTAAACTGTCATTTTCATGTTTCTGTCGTGTATAATGGCTAATGTTGGTGAAATCAAGATAAAATTGCTGTTTTAAGCATGCAAAAGCATACAAAATACCGTTTTCAAGAATTTAAACTGTCATATTCTTGTGTATGTCGAGTGTTATGGTTTATGTTTGCAAAATCAAGATAAAATAGCTGTTTTCAGCTTGCAAAGGCATACAAAATGCTGTTTTCAAGTATAATAACTGTTATATTCATGTTTCTGTTGTGTATAATGGCAAATGTTTTTGAAATCAAGATAAAATTGCTGTTTTAAGTATGCAAAAGCATACAAAACATCGTTTTCAAGTATGTAAACTGTCATATTCATGTATATGTCTGTGTAATGGCTTATTTTTGTAAAATCAAGATAAAATAGCTGTTTTCTGCTTGAAAAAACATACAAAATGCTGTTTTCAAGTATTTAAACTGTCATAATAATGTTTCTGTCGTGTATAATGGCTAATGTTTGTGAAATCAAGATAAAATTGCTGTTTTAAGCAAGCAAAAGTATACAAAACACAGTTTTCAAGTATCTAAACTGTCATGTTCATGTATATGTCGTGTGTAATGGCTTTTGTTTGCAAAAGAATGATAAAATAGCTGTTTTCAGCTTGAAAAATCATACAAAATGCTGTTTTCAAGTATTTAAACTGTCATATTCATGTTTCTGACGTGTATAATGGCTAATGTTTATGAAATCAAGATAAAATTACTGATTTAGCATGCAAAATCATACAAAACTCCGTTTTCAAATATTTAAACTATCATATGTATGTATATGTCGTGTGTAATGCAAAATAAAGATAAAATAGCTGTTTTCAGCTTGCAAAAACCTACAAAATGCTGTTTTCAAGTATTTAAACTGTCATAATAATGTTTCTGTCGTGTATAATGGGTAATGTTGGTGAAATCAAGATAAAATTGCTGTTTTAAGCAAGCAAAAGTATACAAAACACAGTTTTCAAGTATCTAAACCGTCATGCTCATGTATATGTTTTGTGTAATGGCTTTTGTTTGCAAAATCAAGATAAAATAGCTGTTTTCAGCTTGAAAAAACATACAAAATGCTGTTTTCAAGTATTTAAACTGTCATATTCATGTTTCTGTCGTGTATAATGGCAAATGTTGGTAATCAAGATAAAATAGCTGTTTTCAGCTTGCAAAAGCATACAAAATGCTGTTTTCAAGTATTTAAACTGTCATATTCATGTTTCTGTGGTGTATAATGGCAAATGTTGGTAAAATCTAAATAAAATTGCTGTTTTAAGCATGCAAAAGCATACAAAATGCTGCTTTCAGGTATAATAACTGTCATATTCATGTTTTTGTCGTGTATATTGGCAAATGTTTGTGAAATCAAGAAAAAATTGCTGTTTTAAGCATGCAAAAGCATACAAAACACCGTTTTCAAGTATTTAAACTGTCATATTCATGTATATGTCTGTGTAATGGCTTATGTTTGTAAAATCAACATAAAATAGCTGTTTTCTGCTTGAAAAAACATACAAAATGCTTTTTTAAAGTATTTAAACTGTCATAATAATGTTTCTGGCGTGTATAATGGCTAATGTTGGTGAAATCAAGATAATATTGCTGTTTTAAGCAAGCAAAAGTATACAAAACACCGTTTTCTAGTATTTAAACTGTCATGTTCATGTATATGTCGTGTGTAATGGCTTTTGTTTGCAAAATCATGATAAAATAGCTGTTTTCAGCTTGAAAAAACATACAAAATGCTGTTTTCAAGTATTTAAACTGTCATATTCATGTTTCTGACGTGTATAATGGCTAATGTTGATGAAATCAAGATAAAACTGCTCTTTTAAACATGAAAAAGCATACAAAATGCTGTTTTCAAGTATAATAACTGTTATATTCATGTTTCTGTAGTGTATAATGGCAAATGTTTGTGAAATCAAGATAAAATTGCTGTTTTAAGCATGCAAAAGCATAGAAAACACTGTTTTCAAGTATTTAAACTGTCATATTTATGTATATGTCTGTATAATGGCTTATGTTTGTAAAATTAAGATAAAATAGCTGTTTTCTGCTTGAAAAAACATACAAAATGCTGTTTTCAAGTATTTAAACTGTCATAATAATGTTTCTGTCGTGTATAATGGGTAATGTTGGTGAAATCAAGATAAAATTGCTGTTTTAAGCAAGCAAAAGTATACAAAACACAGTTTTCAAGTATCTAAACTGTCATGTTCATGTATATGTTTTGTGTAATGGCTTTTGTTTGCAAAATCAAGATAAAATAGCTGTTTTCAGCTTGAAAAAACATACAAAATGCTGTTTTTAAGTATTTAAACTGTCATATTCATGTTTCTGGCGCGTATAATGGCTAATGTATATGAAATCAAGATAAAATTGCTGATTTAGCATGCAAAAGCATACAAAACTCCGTTTTCAAGTATTTAAACTGTCATATGTATGTATATGTCGAGTGTTATGGTTTATGTTTGCAAAATCAAGATAAAATAGCTGTTTTCAGCTTGCAAAGGCATACAAAATGCTGTTTTCAAGTATAATAACTGTTATATTCATGTTTCTGTTGTGTATAATGGCAAATGTTTTTGAAATCAAGATAAAATTGCTGTTTTAAGTATGCAAAAGCATACAAAACATCGTTTTCAAGTATGTAAACTGTCATATTCATGTATATGTCTGTGTAATGGCTTATTTTTGTAAAATCAAGATAAAATAGCTGTTTTCTGCTTGAAAAAATATACAAAATGCTGTTTTCAAGTATTTAAACTGTCATAATAATGTTTCTGTCGTGCATAATGGCTAATGTTTGTGAAATCAAGATAAAATTGCTGTTTTAAGCAAGCAAAAGTATACAAAACACAGTTTTCAATTATCTAAACTGTCATGTTCATGTATATGTCGTGTGTAATGGCTTTTGTTTGCAAAAGAAAGATAAAATAGCTGTTTTCAGCTTGAAAAATCATACAAAATGCTGTTTTCAAGTATTTAAACTGTCATATTCATGTTTCTGACGTGTATAATGGCTAATGTTTATGAAATCAAGATAAAATTGCTGTTTTAAGCAAGCAAAAGTATACAAAACACAGTTTTCAAGTATCTAAACTGTCATGTTCATGTATATGTCGTGTGTAATGGCTTTTGTTTGCAAAATGAAGATAAAATAGCTGTTTTCAGCTTGCAAAAACCTACAAAATGCTGTTTTCAAGTATTTAAACTGTCATAATAATGTTACTGTCGTGTATAATGGCTAATGTTTGTGAAATCAAGATAAAATTGCTGTTTTAAGCAAGCAAAAGTATACAAAACACAGTTTTCAAGTATCTAAACTGTCATGTTCATGTATATGTCGTGTGTAATGGCTTTTGTTTGCAAAATGAAGATAAAATAGCTGTTTTCAGCTTGCAAAAACATACAAAATGCTGATTTCAAGTTTAAAACTGTCATATTCATGTTTCTGTCGTGTACAATAGCTAATGTTGGTGAAATCGACATGAAATTGCTGTTTTAAGCATGCAAAAGCTTACAAAACACCGATTTCAAGTATTGAAACTGTCATATTCATGTATATGTCGTGTGTAATGGCTTATGTTTGCAAAATCAAGATAAAATAGCTGTTTTCAGCATGCAAAAACATACAAAATGCAAAAGCATACAAAACACCGTTTTCAAGTATTTAAACTGTAATATTCATGCATATGTCGTGTGTAATGGCTTATGTTTGTAAAATCAAGATAAAATTGCTGTTTTATGCATGCAAAAGCATACAAAACACCGTTTTTAAGTATTTAAACTGTCATGTTCATGTATATGTCGTGTGTAATGGCTTATGTTTGCAAAATCAAGATAAAATAGCTCTTTTTAGCTTGCAAAAACATACAAAACGCTGTTTTTAAGTATTTAAACTGTCATATTAATGTTTCTGGCCTGTATAATAGCTAATGTTAGTAAAATCAAGATAAAATTACTGTTTTAAGTATGCAAATGCATGCAAAACACCGTTCTCAAGTATTTAAACTGTCATATTCATGTATATATCGTGTGTAATGGCTTATGTTTGCAAAATCAAGATACAATAGCTGATTTCTGCTTGCAAAAACATAGAAAATGCTGTTTTCAAGTATTTAAACTGTCATATTCATGTTTCTGTCGTGTATAATGGCTAATGTTGGTAAAATCAAGATAAAATTGCTGTTTTAAGCATACAAAACACAGTTTTTTAAGTACTTATACTGTCATGTTCATGTATATGTCGTGTGTAATGGCTTTTGTTTGCAAAATCAAGATAAAATAGTTGTTTTCAGCTTGAAAAAACATACAAAATGCTGTTTTCAAGTATTTAAACTGTCATATTTATGTTTCTGGCGTGTATAATAGCTAATGTTGGTGAAATCAAGATAAAATTGCTGTTTTAAGCATGCAAAAGCATACAAAACACAGGTTTCAAGTATTTAAACTGTCATATTCATGTATATGTCGCGTGTAATGGCTTATGTTTGCAAAATCAAAATAAAATAGCTGATTTCAGCTTGCAAAAACATACAAAATGCTGTTTTCAAGTATTTAAACTGTCATATTCATGTTTCTGTCGTGTATAATGGCCAATGTTGGTGAAATCAAGATAAAATTGCTGTTTTAAGCATGCAAAATCATACAAAACACCGTTTTCAAATATATAAACTGTCATATTCATGTATATGTCGTGTGTAATGGTTTATGTTTGCAAAATCAAGATAAAATAGCTGTTTTCAGCTTGCAAAAACATACAAAATGCTGTTTTCAAGTATTTAAACTGTCATATTCATGTTTCTGTCGTGTATAATGGCCAATGTTGGTGAAATCAAGATAAAATTGCTGATTTAGCATGCAAAAGCATACTAAACTCCGTTTTCAAGTATTTAAACTATCATATGTATGTATATGTCGTGTGTAATGCAAAATAAAGATAAAATAGCTGTTTTCAGCTTGCAAAAACATACAAAATGTTGTTTTAAAGTATTTAAACTAACATATTCATGTTTATGTCGTGTATAACGACTAATGTTGGTAAAATCAAGATAAAATTGCTGTTTTAAGCATGCAAAAGCATACAAAACACCGGTTTCAAGTATTTAAACTGTCATATTCATGTATATGTCGTGTGTATTGGCTTATGTTTGCAAAATCAAGATAAAATAGCTGTTTTCAACTTGCAAAAACATACAAAATGCTGATTTCAAGTTTAAAACGGTCATATTCATGTTTCTGTCGTGTACAATAGCTAATGTTGTTGAAATCAACATGAAATTGCTGTTTTAAGCATGCAAAAGCTTACAAAACACCGATTTCAAGTATTGAAACTGTCAGATTCATGTATATGTCCTGTGTAATGGCTTATGTTTGCAAAATCAAGATAAAATAGCTGTTTTCAGCTTGGAAAAACATACAAAATACTGTTTTCAAGTATTTAAACTGTCTTAATAATGTTTCTGTCGTGTATAATATCTTATGTTGGTGAAATCAAGATAAAATTGCTGTTTTAAGCATGCAAAAGCATACAAAACACCGTTTTCAAGTATTTAAACTGTAATATTCATGCATATGTCGTGTGTAATGGCTTATGTTTGTAAAATCAAGATAAAATTGCTGTTTTCTGCTTGCAAAAACATACAAAACGCTGTTTTCAAGTATTTAAACTGTCATTTTCATGTTTCTGTCGTGTATAATGGCTAATGTTGGTGAAATCAAGATAAAATTGCTGTTTTAAGCATGCAAAAGCATACAAAATACCGTTTTCAAGAATTTAAACTGTCATATTCTTGTGTATGTCGTGTGTAATGGCTTATGTTTGCAGAATCAAGATCAAATAGCTGTTTTCAGGTTGCAAAAACATACAAAATGCTGTTTTCAAGTATTATAACTATCATATTCTTGTTTCTGTCGTGTATAATGGCAAATGTTGGTGAAATCAAGATAAAATTGCTATTTTAAGCATGCTAAAGCATACAAAACACCGTTTTCAAGTATTTAAACTGTAATATTCATGTATATGCCGTATTTAATGGCTTATGTTTGTAAAATCAAGATAAAATAGCTGTTTTCTGCTTGCAAAAACATACAAAATGCTGCTTTCAAGTATTTAAACTGTCATATTTATGTTTCTGTCGTGTATAATGGCTAATGTTGGTGAATTCAAGATAAAATTGCTGTTTTAAGCATGCAAAAGCATACAAAACACCGTTTTCTAGAATTTAAACTGTCATATTCTTGTGTATGTCGTGTGTAATGGCTTATGTTTGCAAAATCAAGATCAAATAGCTGTTTTCAGCTTGCAAAAACATACAAAATGCTGTTTTCAAGTATTATAACTGTCATATTCTTGTTTCTGTCGTGTATAATGGCAAATGTTGGTGAAATCAAGATAAAATTGCTATTTTAAGCATGCTAAAGCATACAAAACACCGTTTTCAAGTATTTAAACTGTAATATTCATGTATATGTCGTGTTTAATGGCTTATGTTTGTAAAATCAAGATAAAATAGCTGTTTTCTGCTTGCAAAAATATACAAAATGCTGTTTTCAAGTATTGAAACTGTCATATTCATGTTTCTGGCCTGTATAATAGCTAATGTTGGTATAATCAAGATAAAATTACTGTTTTAAGCATGCAAAAGCATACAAAACACCATTCTCAAGTACTTAAACTGTCATATAATGTATATATCGTGTGTAATGGCTTATGTGTGCAAAATCAAGATACAATAGCTGTTTTCTGCTTGCAAAAACATACAAAATGCTGTTTTCAAGTATTTAACTTTAACTTTAACTTTATTTCTTTTATCCTGCGATACATGTACAATGCATATGGATGGCGTCAGTAATAAAATAATAATACATATACATATAAAGAATATTGTTAAATGTAGCTACACAAAATTAAATACTATATAATAACATAAATGTAAAGTAGTTTGGTGTTGCTGATCCCACCCGAGATATTAGGGAAATTCCTTAGAGAAAAAAAAAATTATTGATTAAGTTTACAAAAGATTTCATCAATATTGTAAAAACAATTTTCTATTAAGTAAGTTTTTAAATGATATTTAAATAAACTGTATTTGGGTGTATTTACAATATCCTTAGGTAAAGCATTAAATATTTTAAGACCAAAAACATTTGGATTTTTAGTCGCTGCATTAGTTTTGACACATGGAATTCTGAACTGATCTTTTGATCTCGTGTTAAAAGAATGATAATTTTTATTAGTAGCAAAGTTATATTTGTTTTTATAAATAAATTTGCATATTTCTAAAATATAAAGACAAGGTAAAGTAAGCATTTCTAGTTGCTTAAATAACGGTTTGCAAGAGTGTTGGTTGTTAACTCCATAAATACATCTCACTGCGCGCTTTTGAGCAACAAAAACCTGAGAAGCCCATGATGAGGTGCCCCAAAGACAGATTCCGTACCGTAGCCGAGATTCAATTAAAGCAAAATATATCATGCGTAGTTGTGATATATTTAAATAAGTTTTGAAAAAACGTAGAGAGTAGCAAGAGCGATTCACAGAGGCAATGAGTGTTTCACAATGAGGACGCCATATGGAGAATTCATCAATTGTGATTCCCAGAAAAACCGTTTTGTGTGATTTATGCATTAACTGACCATTAACATGGATGTCTAAGTTTACAACATTTATGTTTTGGTAATTTCGAAAATGAATAAATGTGGTTTTCGATCCATTGAGATAAAGTTTATTTTCATTGAACCACTGTGTAAGTAGCTCCATGCTAGTCCTACATTTTTGTTTTACATCACTTACATTATTACCGGTGACTACGATAGAAGTGTCATCCGCATATTGTATGAGGGAAGAATCATTGTTAATAACATCAATTAGGTCGTTTACGTAAAGAATGAACAGAATTGGAGAGAGAACAGTACCTTGCGGTGATCCAATGTTGGTTTGCAGAGTATCTGACTGAACATTATGATACGAATTATTGTTTTTAAATTTTAAAGTAACAAACTGAGTTCTATTGCTTAAGAAGCTGCGCAGCCAGTCGAGTGGCGTACCTCTAATACCGTACGAGTTTAACTTATCTAATAGCCTTTCATGATCTAAGCAATCAAAGGCTTTAGATATGTCACAGAAAATGCCGATAACCGTTTGTTTATTATCAATTTGAGAAACAATTTTATCATACATGCAAGTAACAGCATCTGCAGTTGAAAGATTAGGCCTAAAGCCAAACTGATTTTTATTTAGAATGTTGTATCTGCTGATAAACGATTCCATTCTATCTAAAAAACAGTACTCCAGAATTTTTGAGAATATTGATGTCTGAGCAACTGGTCTATAATTATTTATATTATGTTTGTCCCCCTTTTTATATATAGGAGTGATTTTACTAATTTTGAGGCTGTCTGGAAATGTGCCGGTACTAAAAGATAAATTTATTATATACGTTAGTGGTTCGAGAATAAGGTGTAAGATTCGTCGAACAATGAAGCTGGGTACCTCATCGGGTCCTCCCGAGAATTTGTTTTTCAATTTTGAGATAATTAAAGTTAAGACACTTGTTTCATGAAAAGGAGTGAGAAAAAAGCTATTTAAATTGTGCTTTAAGACTTTATTTGGAATGTTATCATCCGGTATTAAATTGAGAGTATTTATTGGAGCCTGCTTAAAATGATTATTGAAAATATTAACTATATCATCCGGGGTTTCAATAGTTTCATTATTAAGTTTTATTTGTATACCATTAGCATCTTTAGTATTACTACATTGTGTTTGGTTTATAAAAGACCATAAACTTTTCGAGGGATTCCTTGATTCAATTATTTGTGATTGAATGAAGTTCCTTCTATTATTGTTAACTAGTTTATAATGTTTCTTTTTCATGTATAAATATAATGGTTTTAGTTGGTTGTTATTCTTTTGTAAAAGAAAAAGAGATTTTAAGTCTTTACTAGACCTCCTAATTTCATGGTTTACCCAGTTTTTAAGTTTTTTTCGATTGGAAAGTTGATATGGAAAACTAGTATTGAAAAACTGCAGAAATATGCAATGAAATTTGTCAAATGCGAGGTTAAGGTCAGATTCAGAATATACAGAGTGCCAAGATTCATTTTCTAATATAGATGAAAAATTATTTATATTTGTCTCATTAAAACATCTACGTTTAATACTAACCTTGTTAGATGTGCTTATATTAGGTTCCGACTCATAACATAAAGCACTGTGGTCAGATATGAAGTTATGATCCACCATGAAATTTTTTGAGGTTGTATTTGTAAAAAGGTAATCTATGAGATAATTTCCTCTTGTAGGTTGGTTTACAATATTGAGAAGGTTATATGAGGTGAGTAAAGAGCTTAACAGCATAAATTCCCTAGCATCTCGAGTGGGATCTATGTTGAAGTCACCAGTCAACACAAAATTCAAATTTGGTTTAAATAATTCATCTAAAACAGAGTTTAAATTAGTATAGAAAATGTTAAAATCACTATCAGGTGATCTGTAACATGTTAATATTATAGTAGAGTAATTATTATTTACTTTACATAGGATTGCACAAATTTCAAAATGTTTGTCAAGACAGAACTTTTGAAGATCGATGTTTAAAGCTTCAAGGTTATTATGACACCATATTGCTACGCCTCCACCTTTGAAAGTAGATCTGTTGCGAAACGCTTTAAGATTATAGTTTGGAAAATTAAAATTTCCTATTGATTGGTTATTACACCAGGTTTCAGTGAAACATAAAAATTTTAAATTTGCTTGCGTAGATAAATATTCTGATTGAATGAGATCTACTTTGTGAGGTGTCAACGCCTGGCAGTTTAGAGATAAAAGGTCAAACTTTTTGACATATGTTGTCATTTTGTCATCGTTGTTTTCTTCGTGTGGTGAAAAAAACGATTGACTCGGGTTCCTTTTGGCCAGAGCTCTGGGTTCATAGCTTGTGCTTTATTTGTTTCATGTATCGTGATTTTGAACGACGAATATTGGTCCGCAAATTTAGATTCCAACTTATGGACTATTACTTCCGGGAAAGTATCTTTAAGAAAACTTCGCAAGTCGTCTTCACTTGTCTTGGGATCAAGTCTGTATACATGGAGATAACTATATTTTGGAACTGCTTTTAAAAGATGTGTTGTGTTGTCGGCGGTCATCTTTTTGCCAATTATAGGTAGATTCGACGAATGTTGTTTGTGAGCTTTTTCTGCATATGTAGGTATAATTTTCTTTTTATTGTTTATATCTTCAACGTTGATTGATTTGTCATTTTCCTTCTCAGTGGATTGTAATTGACATGGTTTGTTTATAACTGCGCCATTTTGCAAACGTTTGTTCTTGTCGTTAATTGCGTTTATCATTGAAATATCCTCCAGGTTCTCATTTAGTTTAGTCTCGGTCGGTAAATCAGTGTTGTTTCTATTATTCTTTATTAATGGTTGTTTAGTTTTATGTTTAGATGGCGGTGTTTGTATATTACCAATTGAATTGGAAATTATTTTATTTAAAATGTTTATATGTTCTCTAAGGATATTTATAGTATCTTTTTGGTTAATAATTAAAGAATTTTTTTGCTTTATCAATTTTTTAAGATAATAAATGTCCTTATCTGTTTCTTTCACACTATTTTCTTTAAATTCACTAACACTAGAAAAGGTCATGTCTAGGTCATTGTCACTGTCTATTTGATTTTCGTTTTCGCAACAATTTATGGAATTATCACTACGAATCGTCAATTTTAATATGTTAACACAACTAGTGTGTGATATTGTGCCGCACTGAATACACTTGTGGCCACTTAATGCCGTTTTATGGCATCTTTTGCAATAATTTTTGCCACTAGATTCACTGACTTGTTTACCGTCCGCCATTTTCAATGCCATTTAAACTGTCATATTCATGTTTCTGTCGTGTATAATGGCTAATGTTGGTGAAATCAAGATAAAATTGTTGTTTTAGGCATACAAAAGCATACAAAACACCGTTTTCAAGTATATAAACTGTCATATTCATTTATATGTCGTGTGTAATGGCTTTTGTTTGCAAAATCAAGATGATATATCTGTTTTAAGCTTGCAAAAACATACAAAATGCTGTTTTCAAGTATTTAAACTGTCTTAATAATGTTTCTGTCGTGTATAATGGCTAATGTTGGTGAAATCAAGATAAAATTGCTGTTTTAAGCATGCAAAAGCATTCAAAACACCGGTTTCAAGTAATTAAACTGTCATATTCATGTATATGTCGCGTGTAATGGCTTATGTTTGCAAAATCAAAATAAAATAGCTGTTTTCAGCTTGCAAAAACATACAAAATGATGTTTTCAAGTATTTAAACTGTCATATTCATGTTTCTGTCGTGTATAATGGCCAATGTTGGTGAAATCAAGATAAAATTGATGTTTTAAGCATGCAAAAGCATACAAAACACCGTTTTCAAGTATTTAAACTGTCATATTCATGTATATGTCGTGTGTAATGGTTTATGTTTGCAAAATCAAGATAAAATAGCTGTTTTCAGCTTGCAAAAACATACAAAATGCTTTTTTCAAGTATTTAAAATGTCAAATTCATGTTTCTGTCATGTATAATGGCTAATGTTGGTGAAATCAAGATAAAATGGCTGTTTTAAGCATGCAAAAGCATACAAAACACCGTTTTCAAGTATTTAAACTGTCATGTTCATGTATATGTCGTGTGTAATGGGTTTTGTTTGCAAAATCAAGATAAAATAGCTGTTTTCAGCTTGCAAAAACATACAAAATGCTGATTTCAAGTTTAAAACGGTCATATTCATGTTTCTGTCGTGTACAATAGCTAATGTTGTTGAAATCAACATGAAATTGCTGTTTTAAGCATGCAAAAGCTTACAAAACACCGATTTCAAGTATTGAAACTGTCAGATTCATGTATATGTCCTGTGTAATGGCTTATGTTTGCAAAATCAAGATAAAATAGCTGTTTTCAGCTTGGAAAAACATACAAAATACTGTTTTCAAGTATTTAAACTGTCTTAATAATGTTTCTGTCGTGTATAATATCTTATGTTGGTGAAATCAAGATAAAATTGCTGTTTTAAGCATGCAAAAGCATACAAAACACCGTTTTCAAGTATTTAAACTGTAATATTCATGCATATGTCGTGTGTAATGGCTTATGTTTGTAAAATCAAGACAAAATTGCTGTTTTCTGCTTGCAAAAACATACAAAACGCTGTTTTCAAGTATTTAAACTGTCATTTTCATGTTTCTGTCGTGTATAATGGCTAATGTTGGTGAAATCAAGATAAAATTGCTGTTTTAAGCATGCAAAAGCATACAAAATACCGTTTTCAAGAATTTAAACTGTCATATTCTTGTGTATGTCGTGTGTAATGGCTTATGTTTGCAGAATCAAGATCAAATAGCTGTTTTCAGCTTGCAAAAACATACAAAATGCTGTTTTCAAGTATTATAACTGTCATATTCTTGTTTCTGTCGTGTATAATGGCAAATGTTGGTGAAATCAAGATAAAATTGCTATTTTAAGCATGCTAAAGCATACAAAACACCGTTTTCAAGTATTTAAACTGTAATATTCATGTATATGTCGTATTTAATGGCTTATGTTTGTAAAATCAAGATAAAATAGCTGTTTTCTGCTTGCAAAAACATACAAAATGCTGCTTTCAAGTATTTAAACTGTCATATTTATGTTTCTGTCGTGTATAATGGCTAATGTTGGTGAATTCAAGATAAAATTGCTGTTTTAAGCATGCAAAAGCATACAAAACACCGTTTTCTAGAATTTAAACTGTCATATTCTTGTGTATGTCGTGTGTAATGGCTTATGTTTGCAAAATCAAGATCAAATAGCTGTTTTCAGCTTGCAAAAACATACAAAATGCTGTTTTCAAGTATTATAACTGTCATATTCTTGTTTCTGTCGTGTATAATGGCAAATGTTGGTGAAATCAAGATAAAATTGCTATTTTAAGCATGCTAAAGCATACAAAACACCGTTTTCAAGTATTTAAACTGTAATATTCATGTATATGTCGTGTTTAATGGCTTATGTTTGTAAAATCAAGATAAAATAGCTGTTTTCTGCTTGCAAAAATATACAAAATGCTGTTTTCAAGTATTGAAACTGTCATATTCATGTTTCTAGCCTGTATAATAGCTAATGTTGGTATAATCAAGATAAAATTACTGTTTTAAGCATGCAAAAGCATACAAAACACCATTCTCAAGTACTTAAACTGTCATATAATGTATATATCGTGTGTAATGGCTTATGTGTGCAAAATCAAGATACAATAGCTGTTTTCTGCTTGCAAAAACATACAAAATGCTGTTTTCAAGTATTTAAACTGTCATATTCATGTTTCTGTCGTGTATAATGGCTAATGTTGGTGAAATCAAGATAAAATTGTTGTTTTAGGCATACAAAAGCATACAAAACACCGTTTTCAAGTATATAAACTGTCATATTCATTTATATGTCGTGTGTAATGGCTTTTGTTTGCAAAATCAAGATGATATATCTGTTTTAAGCTTGCAAAAACATACAAAATGCTGTTTTCAAGTATTTAAACTGTCTTAATAATGTTTCTGTCGTGTATAATGGCTAATGTTGGTGAAATCAAGATAAAATTGCTGTTTTAAGCATGCAAAAGCATTCAAAACACCGGTTTCAAGTAATTAAACTGTCATATTCATGTATATGTCGCGTGTAATGGCTTATGTTTGCAAAATCAAAATAAAATAGCTGTTTTCAGCTTGCAAAAACATACAAAATGATGTTTTCAAGTATTTAAACTGTCATATTCATGTTTCTGTCGTGTATAATGGCCAATGTTGGTGAAATCAAGATAAAATTGATGTTTTAAGCATGCAAAAGCATACAAAACACCGTTTTCAAGTATTTAAACTGTCATATTCATGTATATGTCGTGTGTAATGGTTTATGTTTGCAAAATCAAGATAAAATAGCTGTTTTCAGCTTGCGAAAACATACAAAATGCTTTTTTCAAGTATTTAAAATGTCAAATTCATGTTTCTGTCATGTATAATGGCTAATGTTGGTGAAATCAAGATAAAATGGCTGTTTTAAGCATGCAAAAGCATACAAAACACCGTTTTCAAGTATTTAAACTGTCATGTTCATGTATATGTCGTGTGTAATGGGTTTTGTTTGCAAAATCAAGATAAAATAGCTGTTTTAAGCATTAAAAAGCATACAAAATGCTGTTTTCAAGTATAATAACTGTCATATTCATGTTTCTGTCGTGTATAATGGCAAATGTTGGTGAAATCAAGATAAAATTGGTGTTTTAAGCATGCAAAAGTATACAAAACTCCGTTTTCAAGTATTTAAACTGTCATATGTATGTTTATGTCGTGTGTAATGCAAAAAAAAGATAAAATAGCTGTTTTCAGCTTGCAAAAACATACAAAATGCTGTTTTCAAGTATTATAACAGTCATATTCATATTTCTGTCGTGTATAATGGCAAATGTTGGTGAATTCAAGATAAAATTGCTGTTTTAAGCATGCAAAAGCATACAAAACACCGTTTTCAAGTATTTAAACTGTAATATTCATGTACATGTCGTTTGTAATGGCTTATGTTTGTAAAATCAAGATAAAATAGCTGTTTTCTGCTTGCAAAAACATACAAAATGCTGTTTTCAAGTATTTAAACTGTCATATTTATGTTTCTGTCGTGTATAATGGCTAATGTAGGTGAAATCAAGATAAAATTGCTGTTTTAAGCATGCAAAAGCATACAAAACACAGTTTTCAAGTATTTAAACTGCAATGTTTATGCATATGTTGTGTGTAATGGCATTTGTTTGCAAAATCAAGATAATATAGCTGTTTTCAGCTTGAAAAAACACACAAAATGCTGTTTTCAAGTATTTAAACTGTCATATTCATGTTTCTGTAATGTATAATGGCTAATGTTTGTGAAATCAAGATAAAATTGCTGTTTTAAGCATGCAAAAGCATACAAAACACCGTTTTGAATTAATTAAACTGTCATATTCATGTATATGTCGTGTGTAATGGTTTATGTTTGCAAAATCAAGATAAAATAGCTGTTTTCAGCTTGCAAAAACATACAAAATGCTGTTTTCAAGTATTTAAACTGTCATATTCATGTTTCTGTCGTGTATATTGGCAAATGTTGGTAAAATCAAAATAAAATTGCTATTTTAAGCATGCAAAGGCATACAAAATACCGTTTTCAAGTATTTAAAGTGTCATATTCATGTATATGTCGTGTGTAATGGCTTATGTTTGCAAAATCAAGATCAAATAGCTGTTTTCAAGTATTTAAACTGTCATATTCATGTATATATCGTGTGTAGTGGCTTATGTTTGCAAAATCAAGATCAAATAGCTGTTTTTAGCTTGCAAAAACATACAAAATGCTGTTTTCAAGTATTTAAACTGTCATATTCATGTTTCTGTCGTGTATAATGGCAAATGTTGGTGAAATCAAGATAAAATTGCTGTTTTAAGCATACAAAAGCATACAAAACACCGTTTTCAAGTATTTATACTGTAATATTCATGTATATGTCGTGTGTAATGGCTGATGTTTGTAAAATCAAGATAAAATAGCTGTTTTCTGCTTGAAAAAACATACAAAATGCTGGTTTCAAGTATTTAAACTGTCATGTTCATGTTTCTGTCGTGTATAATGGCTAATGTTGGTGAAATCAAGATAAAATTGCTGTTTTAAGCATACAAAACACAGTTTTTTAAGTATTAAAACTGTCATGTTCATGTATATGTCGTGTGTAATGGCTTATGTTTGCAAAATCACGATACAATAGCTATTTTCTGCTTGCAAAAACATACAAAATGCTGTTTTCAAGTATTTAAACTGTCATATTCATGTTTCTGTCGTGTATAATGGCTAATGTTGGTGAATTCAAGATAAAATTGCTGTTTTAAGCATGCAAAAGCATACAAAACACCGTTTTCTAGAATTTAAACTGTCATATTCTTGTGTATGTCGCGTGTAATGGCTTATGTTTGCAAAATCAAATAAAATAGCTGTTTTCAGCTTGCAAAAACATACAAAATGCTGTTTTCAAGTATTTAAACTGTCATATTCATGTTTCTGTGGTGTATAATGGCAAATGTTGGTAAAATCAAGATAAAATTGCTGTTTTAAGCTTGCAAAAGCATACAAAATGCTGCTGTCAAGTATAATAACTGTCATATTCATGTTTCTGTCGTGTATAATGGCAAATGTTGGTAAAATCAAAATAAAATTGCTATTTTAAGCATGCAAAGGCATACAAAATACCGTTTTCAAGTATTTAAAGTGTCATATTCATGTATATGTCGTGTGTAATGGCTTATGTTTGCAAAATCAAGATCAAATAGCTGTTTTCAAGTATTTAAACTGTCATATTCATGTATATATCGTGTGTAGTGGCTTATGTTTGCAAAATCAAGATCAAATAGCTGTTTTTAGCTTGCAAAAACATACAAAATGCTGTTTTCAAGTATTTAAACTGTCATATTCATGTTTCTGTCGTGTATAATGGCAAATGTTGGTGAAATCAAGATAAAATTGCTGTTTTAAGCATACAAAAGCATACAAAACACCGTTTTCAAGTATTTATACTGTAATATTCATGTATATGTCGTGTGTAATGGCTGATGTTTGTAAAATCAAGATAAAATAGCTGTTTTCTGCTTGAAAAAACATACAAAATGCTGGTTTCAAGTATTTAAACTGTCATGTTCATGTTTCTGTCGTGTATAATGGCTAATGTTGGTGAAATCAAGATAAAATTGCTGTTTTAAGCATACAAAACACAGTTTTTTAAGTATTAAAACTGTCATGTTCATGTATATGTCGTGTGTAATGGCTTATGTTTGCAAAATCACGATACAATAGCTATTTTCTGCTTGCAAAAACATACAAAATGCTGTTTTCAAGTATTTAAACTGTCATATTCATGTTTCTGTCGTGTATAATGGCTAATGTTGGTGAATTCAAGATAAAATTGCTGTTTTAAGCATGCAAAAGCATACAAAACACCGTTTTCTAGAATTTAAACTGTCATATTCTTGTGTATGTCGCGTGTAATGGCTTATGTTTGCAAAATCAAATAAAATAGCTGTTTTCAGCTTGCAAAAACATACAAAATGCTGTTTTCAAGTATTTAAACTGTCATATTCATGTTTCTGTGGTGTATAATGGCAAATGTTGGTAAAATCAAGATAAAATTGCTGTTTTAAGCTTGCAAAAGCATACAAAATGCTGCTGTCAAGTATAATAACTGTCATATTCATGTTTCTGTCGTGTATAATGGCAAATGTTTGTGAAATCAAGAAAAAATTGCTGTTTTAAGCATGCAAAAGCATACAAAACACCGTTTTTAAGTATTTAAACTGTCATATTCATGTATATGTCTGTGTAATGGCTTATGTTTGTAAAATCAACATAAAATAGCTGTTTTCTGCTTGAAAAAACATACAAAATGCTGTTTTCAAGTATTTAAACTGTCATAATAATGTTTCTGGCGTGTATAATGGCTAATGTTGGTGAAATCAAGATAATACTGCTGTTTTAAGCAAGCAAAAGTATACAAAACACCGTTTTCTAGTATTTAAACTGTCATGTTCATGTATATGTCGTGTGTAATGGCTTTTGTTTGCAAAATCATGATAAAATAGCTGTTTTCAGCTTGAAAAAACATACAAAATGCTGTTTTCAAGTATTTAAACTGTCATATTCATGTTTCTGACGTGTATAATGGCTAATGTTGATGAAATCAAGATAAAACTGCTGTTTTAAGCATGAAAAAGCATACAAAACTCCGTTTTCAAGTATTTAAACTGTCATATTCATGTATATGTCGTGTGTAATGGCTTATGTTTGCAAAATCAAGATCAAATAGCTGTTTTCAGCTTGCAAAAACATACAAAATGCTGTTTTCAAGTATTTAAACTGTCTTAATAATGTTTCTGTCGTGTATAATGGCTAATGTTGGTAAAATCAAGATAAAATTTGTTGGCGCCAACGACGGCCAACGCAAGATCTGTAAAATTTATGATCTGGGAAACTTGGAAATTAGCAGAGAGCCACTTTCAAGACACGTTAGTAATATTTTCCAGATGTGTGAGATCATATTACAAGCGTGGCTTGGAGTGGCTTGGACGCTTCTTCGATGGCTCCCAGGTCATCAGTAAATCAGTTAGGTACAAACTACCGATGAATGTAGTCATCAGCACTATATTCAGCGTTTTTATTGCGCAGCCGTGCTACCACTTTATATCTAAATTCATTGTGGCCGTGCCACTAAATATAAATAAGCGTGGTCAATCCACCAATTGTAATATACGTGTAGATATTGTGTTTGTTAAATAATTACAAGTTACATATACACTGTGTATTACTCAAGAAACCCTAACTCTGGTCCTTCGACTACAAAAACAATTCAACAATCATCATCACCAGTACTACAACAATACATTTTGGTCCTTCGAGCCGGATTATCAGCGATCACCTGTTCATCTACGAAGGAAGCATCAACCAGCCGTCACACTTCGAAGCAAGCAGCCGTCATATCATCAACAACGACTTCATTAAAGTAAGTCTCCAAATTCATACTCTCTTTCCTATCAACTCCGTGAGTTTTAATTGTGTATAGATCCCAGTTATTCAAAATTTAAATATGCAGCGCGTAGTTACATTAGCATCATTAACCGCCACTCGAGGTCAGCTAAAAGCAAAGCTGACAAGAGTGGAAAATTATATTAACACCTTCACAGATAACGATAGCATAAATTTATTAAAATCAAGAATTCCTACCGTGGAAAATGCTATGAAGGACTTCGATAAAGTCCAACAAGAAATTGAAGAAGTCGATGAAAATGCTTCAGACACAAACGAACGCGAGCTATTTGAAAATAAATATTATTTAATATTAGCAAAGATACAAGACATTGTTGGCAAACGCGCAACAGTAGTCAGCAATCAAAATTCAAATGCTTCAAGTCAAAGAAGCCCATTTGATGGAGACGCACCTCCGACACAGGAAATTGCGTTGAAGTTACTTCCACTAAATTTACCATCATTTGAAGGCAGTTATTCAGACTGGTTATCTTTTTACGATACATTTAATTCATTGATACATGAAAATAACACTCTCAATAATTGTCAAAAATTCCATTATTTAAAATCTTGCGTAAAGGGTGATGCCGCACTTGCGATCGAATCCTTAACAATTTCCAACGCGAATTATGTTTCTGCATTTAATATCCTAAAATCAAGATATAATGATATAAGATTAATTGTACAGGAACATGTTTGAGCTATATTAAATTCAGAAAAATTAATAAAACCATCACATTTAAAATTAAGACAGTTATTAAATGATTTAAAAAGTAATATAGAAGCGTTAAAAGTTTTAAACGTTCCGGTAAATTATTGGGATGCGTTAATAATACCCATAATTACCGAAAAATTAAATTATAATTCAAATAAAGAATGGCAAAGTACATTAAATAATGAAATTCCTAAATTAACAAAATTAATAGAATTTCTTGATAATAAATGTCAATTATTAGAATCATTACACCAAATGACTAATAAAACAGTAAATCAAGACAATAATAGTTTAAATATTTCCCCCGGAAATAAAAATAAAGTTTATAAGCAACGTAAAACCTTATCCAACGTAACTACATATAAAAGTTACTGTAATTTTTGCAAGGATAACTCGCATACAATATATAAATGTAAAGAATTCATTAAACTGTCCGTGACTGATAGAATAAAATACATTAAAAACGTTAAAGCTTGCTTAAACTGTTTAAAACACAACCATTAAGCTAATGAATGCCAATCAACATTTGTATGCCGCGATTGTAAATTAAAACATAATACCCTTTTGCACGAAGAAATAAGTGAAGAAAGCCTACTACCTGTACATTCTGCCGTGTCAGTTAACAGTGTAATGAGTAACAGCTGTACAGCGTCCTTGTTGTCCACTGCAGTTGTTCAAATTAAAGATAAATTCGGAAAATTTCATGACTGCCGAGCTCTCTTAGATGTAGGATCTCAAAGTAACTTAATTACATATGATTTGTGCAAAAGGTTGAAACTAAATTTAAACAATATTAACTTACCGATTGTCGGAATAAATTGCGCATTAAACAATATAAATAAAATTGTTAACATTCAAATTAAATCAAAACATAGTGATTTTGTGACCAAGCTTGATTGTCTAGCTCTACCTAAAATCACCGAAAACCTACCAGTTCAGTCATTTAATAGCAACTTACTGCAAATACCAAAAACAATCAATTTAGCGGATCCATTTTTCAATAAATGCTCTCCTATTGATTTATTAATAGGTGCCGATCTTTTCTGGCAGATCCTAAAATCTGGAAACGTCAAAGCTAAAAATAGTCAACCGCATTTCCAAGAAACAGAACTGGGCTGGGTTGTAGGCGGTCCGGTGAATTTAAAGCAAAAAAACCTCGATATGCAATGTGACGATTCTGCCCACAATAGCGTCTTTACAAAAACAAGTTTCGAAATTATTTTGGGAAATAGAGGAACCCACTAATCATACTCATTTATCTACGGAAGAAATTATATGTGAAGAATATTACGTTAAAACAACTAAACGCGGGTTAGACGGGCGTTTTACTGTTAGTCTACCCTTTAAGAAAAATTTAGATACTTGCTTAGGCGAATCTAAACAAACGGCGTTAAAACGTTTTTACGCGTTAGAAAATAAATTGCATAGCAAGCCTGATCTTAAACGTGATTATGAAGGGTTTATAAAGGAATACATAAATTTAGATCACATGGAACTAATGAACGAAAATGTTAGTGTACATTCAAATAAAGGATACTACCTTCCTCATCACGCTGTTTTAAAGGCATCTAGCTTAACAACAAAGCTACGAGTCGTTTTTGACGCTAGCTGTAAAACAACCACAGGTGTAAGTTTGAATGATA